>CAJNIZ010020136.1:8430-35566 GCA_905231905.1 Symbiodinium pilosum | reverse complement strand
ATTGGGGTTTAGAGTTTAGGGATGTTCCATCTATATTGCTAATCTGTTATATGAGTTCTAGTCTAAATTCCTTGATGAGGGTTGCATAGGGCCCTACTATGGGGGTTATTCAGTGGGATACAAGGAGCTTAGACTATAGCAATATAGCTGTTGTATAGTCTGTGGAGTACTTGTTATTCGGAAGCATGGGGTTTTGTTTGCAAGGAAGGGATTACCCGCAGTTCTACTCTATGCTCTCTATGACGTAAAGCTCTTCTTGCAAGACACCACCCTGCATGGGTGGCGGGCTCTAGGCGAGGGGTTTTGAGGCTTGGGATTAGAGATTTGGGTAGGGATTACATTTCTCAATGTGGGGGCTTCTCGAAATACCTTTTAACTCTGACCCTCGGATTCTCCTTGTAACCTATACTCCAGACATACCCCTCTGGTTCCTGAGGGTACCCTTGTCTTGAGGAACCCTAAGAAGAACTGCCTGCCGAGGATGACGACCAGAGGACCATGAGGCGGGATGCAGCACTCCGAGAGCTCAAAAATCTCAGGTTTAGGGTCAGGGTTAAGGGTTTAGTGTGTAAGGGCTTTTGGCGTTAGACTAGAGTGGCTTCAGGATTTGCAAAAGTTCAATTGCCACGGAATCCCCGGGCCTGGTAAATGCAAGTTGCCTGCATGGAGCAATGGAAGACCAGAAGCAAGCCTGCGAGTGTTTGGGAAGTCTTCTTTTTTGGGGGCGACATTGGAAAGCAGAGAAGGGTTTTTAACTTACAACTAATGGGGTTTTGAGACCCGAATTCTATAATATTCATGGTTAAAGCCCTACTATTTGGGTCCTTGGGCCCTTATAGTCCCCTAATATCCCTAGATATCCCCCTATACCCCCTTTAAAGGGACCCTACTATTTGGGTCCTTGGACCCTTAAATAGACTGTCCCTAAACCCTAAACCCCTAAACCCTAGACTGGGTCCTTGGTCCCTTAGGGTTAAACTTCATTCAATATGGAGCATAGTCTGCTTTCAGCAGCCGGCTCTGTAATTATGTGCTGATCCCCATCTTTCTAGGGTTTAGTGTTTAGGGCTTAGGGTTTTTTAGAATTTTCATCGCAAGTTACATGGTAGTTTCCCAAAATAGGAGGACCCCAATATAGACCCCCAATATACTTTAATCCTTACTATGGGGACCCCCATTAAGGTACCCCTGATTTTGGGAAAACCCCCACATATCAACATGAGGAATTCTGGAGGTATACCCCCTGCATGCGAAGCCGCAGAAAAGGCTTGAGGCGTGGAGATTACGCCCAGACAAAATACTGTAGGGGCCAAAGTAATCACGAATATGATTGCTCCATATTTCTTGTATAACTATAGCATATGGTACCTCAAATGGACCTCAAGACGATGTTAGTAATTATCTAGGCCCCTGTAGTATGGTGGGAGGGTTGTGTGGCGCATAGTTGGCATGTACGTTCAGCCCACATCCAACCTGTAAGAAACCTTGATTCCAGCAAGCCCCTTTTGAGCCCTCGCATACCCGGCCGGTGTGGCCGGGCGTCACATAGCAAAATGCGTGTTATATCTCTGGGATGCCCAGCAGACATGGATATTCAGCCCGTGGGCCTTCAATTCTTTTCCTCTGCCCTTGGGGAAAGTAGGGTGTGGGGAGTGTTTATGGACAAATGTATATAGCCCCGAGAATGGATAATGAAATTAACAAAAATTGGGAAATTAAATGGAAGCTGGGATTATATATGGGTCTTCAGGGATTAGGGTTTCAAGTTTAGCGTCTCACAAGTTGCTTTTACAAGGGATGTGTGAGACGGGTAATTATCGATTCATGTTAGGTGCTTCTTGGGAACATATAGCTCTTGGGCAGAGAGGGTACTAGGGCACGGTGGCACCGTGGAGTCCTGGAATCGGGGACGATTTCCTGACGGTCCATGTACTCAATATTCATATACCCCCCCCCAAAACACGAGAATCAGTTTTTACCCAAATTCGAAGTACTCAATTACCGCGTAGTTGACCCTTGGTCATTAGCAAGCTTCACCCTAAACCCTCGAGCACGTATTGCAGTATACGTCCTTCTGGTCTACCATGCAAAGCTCTAATGTAAAAGCCTAAAGATTGAGGTATTTCTTCAGGAAATCTCGATAGATGTCTGTACAGAAAAACTCAGTTCCCCTTCATGCTCCATGTTCTTTTCGATTTGGTTGTCCATTCTTGGCAAGTATATAGGCACCTACTCTAAAAACGCCAACTCCTAAACCCCAGACCCTAAACCCTGCACCCCAGCCCCAGACCCTACATCCTAAACCCGGGTTATATATGAGCTGTAGTCTAAACTCCTTAAAGGGGGTTATATTGGGGATTATATAGGGGAATATTATAGGGGTTATTAAGGGGGATACTAGGAGTTTAGACAATGGCTCATATGCCTCTGTACGTAGAATTATTTAGGCCTCTACGGTATATAGCTATACCTGGCTTTTCGAGACTGGGACGTCCTGAGGCAAAGTAAGGCCGCTAGGGGCCAGCGAAAGCAATGCACTGCGGCTGACAGATGTGGAAGACCCAGTAGGATTTGGGTTTTAGGGTTTAGGGGTCTAGTGTTTATTATGGGTTCAAGTTACATGGTAGACTTAGTTTAGGGGTCTAGTGTTTATGGGTTCAAGTTTCAGAATAAACTTAGTTTGAGGGTTCGGGGCATATGATCTAGGATCTAGGGCCCGCACTTAATAGGTCAACTCTAAACCTTTCCCCGGTTTGCTATTTTGATGGTAGGTGTGCTGCTATGAACAAAACCCCCTAAACACTAAACCCTATAGACCCAAAACCCTAAACAGGGTCCAGGTAAACCCTACTACTTTGATTTCGGTTTTATTAAGGGATGCAGTCAAGAAGCATTAACTTTTGAGGGCCAACCACAGTGTGCAAGAGACCGCTTCAGATCTATCAGCGGTGGCAAGCAGAAGTTAAAATGACACCCTCGAAGTCCTGCACCAAGACTGCAAATCCAGATCATAAGAGCAGCACCCTAAGTCCTTCACCTTCAACTTGCAATCTTAACCCCATAGGCCCCAAACTCTATGGCTGGTGGTCCTAACTTTGATGGCCTTCCACGGCACACGGCCCTGACGTGAGCTCCTGACCAAATGAGCCTTGGGTCTAGGGTTTAGGGTGCAATATTCCCAGTGTCGAATACCGTTTTTCACTGGAATATTCATAATTAGGTGGATGGGGAGTTCGAAAATTAGGAGAGGGTTTTAGATGCATGGAAAGCTAGCCAAAGAACCCTGGACAAAACCAGCAGAAACACTTGGTTTAATTCAGGGTTTACAGCTTGCACTCCGGCGCAGGCTCCAGGGCTTGCGTGTTTAGGGCTGATACCTTGAGCTTTCAGCCCCAACTCGAACGTGCCCTCAACCCGACCCGAAACCTACGCCACTGAAATGCCCGCTGGGTTGCGACCGGTCTTGTAAGCGACATGTGGAAGGTGTTTCAATGGTTGGCTGTTTTTTTTGGGGGAGGGGAGCGGGGGGGGCATATGCAACTAATGTTGCTTACATACATAGTACAACATATACATATGTATATAATATATATATGTATATAGACATACATATATATATATATATATGTACATGCATATTTTGTGTGTATATATATATATGTATGCATGCATACATACATACATACATGCATACATACGGAGCTTTATAATGGGGACTCCCCCAGCAAGAACATTTCCTTCACAAGCTACCGTGTGCGCTCGAAGCCCCTCCAAGTCCTAAACACGAGATGGGATAAGGCCTTTGGGACTGACGCCCTGATGATCTGCCCCCCCGCCCCCCCCCCCTCCCCCAGGTTTTAGGGTTTAGGGGATAAGGGGTTTAGGGGTTTAGGGATCTAGGGGTTTAGGGTTAAGGGGGTTCAGGGTTTAGAACCTAAGCCCTAAACCCTAAACCATAAACTTTAGGGTTTAGGGCCGCGGCAGGGGCGAAGGGTGTATGGGGATGTACCAGGTTTCAGGTGTCTCCTGCGGGCTACTTTTCGAGAGCCAGGGGCTACATGAAGGTCCCCGACAGTTTGGGGCAGGCTATGAAGATTTCATTAATGAAGAGAGGCATATGAAGGACGCCCTCATGCGAATTTGGGAATATGAATGCAGTGAAGTAGCCAAGAGGATACTTGACACTTATACCCCAATCACGAAGGCATGTAGAGGTGAAGGGCATTGTCCTCGTGTTTCGTCGGGCTTCGACACCCTAGCCCCAACCTGAATTTGGCCTTTCAAAAGTTAAAAGTATGGAACACAAATTGCCCCAAACCCCGTACAACAGGCAACAAGTAGGTAACATAGCAACCTAAAACCCTTGAAGCCTTGAAGCTAGACAAAAAACAATTGGGCGGGGTCCAGGTATGAGCTTAGGATTCAGGATCGTGTTAGGCTCAGTCCAAGCTGGGAAGTTAGCAGGTGTGGTGTTTGTACAGCTGGCTCATTTTGCCGGAGCCGCATGTTTCCCCGGAAAAGAGGAGTTTCCCAGGATCGGGACTTGAACCCTAAACCCCTTAGAAGGTGAACAAGTGAAATGCAGGTGGCCAGAAGGGAAGTTCCGGATAGGGGCTTAGGAGTTAGGGTTTAGGGTTTCGGGTCTAGGGCCCCAATCAATAAATTCCTTCCCCTTAGTAGGGATTGTAACAGGCATCCTAGTAGTAGGGCTCGTAAAAGGTAAGGGTTTTGTTAGAAGGGCTCATGTTTCCTGATGACGAGTGCCCATTGTACTGGACAGAACACGGTTTCGGCATGTATCGTCTGCACAGAGTATACCGCTGGCTGGACTAAATCAGCGCTCTTGGAGCCTTTCAGCTGTAGAGCCTTCAAAGACCTTCCGATGTGAGTCGCGCTTTGTTGCATATATTCTGGTCTACAATCTAGAGTAGAATTATATCCCTTTCTTTGGCTGTTGTTTTGTACAGGATCGTACGTGGTGCAGCTACCACAAAACACCAGTCATGGGTTGCCGGCTTCAAACTTCCAAAAGTACGGTCACACCAACAATGAGAACAAGTGCCGGGCTCAACAAATCCAGCACCATGGCACCCATCGTGCACATGCTGTGTCTGATCCTTTGAAGTCGACCTGTCGGCACCCATGAAACGAGCTTATCTTAAGAAGTCGGCTCAAGCGTCATCTCTTACATCCCTCAACAACTCAGCCACATCAGCATGACAGTGCATGCCTAAGACTCTTTGTGTCTCTTTGTATTTCCTGGCCCAGCGAAACTCCACATCGCTTTTGCACTTTGTTCATGTTGGCGCGTCTTCTCAGCCCCACTGAGAAAGATGCCTGCATGCTCCAGAGCATCACCGTGCACGGGCTGGCTCTCACAAGGAGCTGGCGAAGATGCAGCGCTCGCTGGCTTGGAAGACCTCCTCATGAAGAGTCCAACAAGACCCAAAGGGTCCTAAATACCCATATGGGGTATACTTACCCAGATCATAAGGGAAATTACTACTACAGAAACCATACTTTGTACCATGTAGGTACTTTGGACCCTTTGGGAGAGCTCATTTAGGATTCTTGTATGTCATTGCTATGCTCATAAATTTGCCTTCTTCACAGTCATTGAAAAGATTATGCGTGGATTTTGACTCCAGAGACCTCCGGCTGCAGTTAGTCAGTGAATGTTTTCCCCAACCTAATAATAGATATTCTCAGCAAAATGGTAGTTTCCCAAAATAAGGGAACCCCAATATAGGCGCCCAAATACTATAATCCTTATTATGGGGACCCCCAAAATGGTACCCCTAATTTTGGGAAACCCCCAAATATAGGGATTGACCGTACACCTTAAGCCGTAAACCCGAAACCGCATGGGGATCCTAACAGCCGCACGCATGCCGCGTAGCATCATCCTGCACGATCATGCATGTAGCTTACCTGTGGTTAGCAAGGAATGAAGGACTGGATCCTTCTAACGACAGTTTAGGGTTCAGGGTTTCTAGTAGTATTTTTTATCATTGCCCCCAAGAGTATGGTGGTCTTTATTATCTCGTCCATTGCTTTGTTCCCTGCTAACCTGAGGTGGGGTAGACCAGCTGATGCTGCCTGCAACCGCCTTGCAAAACGGAAAGGAGTAGTAGAGGCAGCCCAGAACATCATGTCCTAGTATCCCCTTTTCCAAGAAGCCCTATAATACTTCCCTAATGACACCCCTTTAAGGAGTTCAGACTATAGCTCATGTTGTATGGAACATTAGCCAGCCAAGCCCCAAGCGTTAAGCCAAACCAACCTCTTAATCAAAGGGCTGATCTAATGTTGGCCTGAATTTATAAAACCTTAAACCCTAACCCCAGACCCTAAGCCCCCAACCCGCGTGAAGTTGAAACCAGCTTTTGGCAGCGCTGGCCATGCTATGGTTCCAAGTACTTCCGAGGGGTTCAGGGCTTAGGGTTTAGGATGGTTTAGGGTTCAGGGTTGAGGGCTTCTGCGGGCACAGTCATGATGACGTAAAGCTACACCCTGAATGTCCTTCATTGTCGGGGTTCTGCCCTGCCTTTCCTGGGTTTCGGCAGGAATCTTGACACATTTCCATGCCCTAGAACCTACAAAGCGTAGAACAAGCAGGGTTGTAGCAGAAATGTGTCCCACAACCCTAAGCCCTCAATCCCAGGTAGCCTGATGGTTCCTTATGGAGCTGCATGACCCTAAGTATGTTATACCTTGGGTATTGCATTATTATGGCATGGGGTTTAGGGTTCGGGCTTGGGGTCATGCAGGGATTTTGGTATCGATAGTAGGTGCGCAGAAGATGTGTTGCAGAACGCTGTTTATACGTTGAGTGTCTTTGAGCTGAGAATTGTTTACCCGAGCCCCCCGAACCCTTTGAGTAGTGTTCGGCTTCATTGCAAGCATTCGGCTACTTCTTTGTCAAGGTTGTTCAGATGGGTTTTTGAACGCACTAAACCCTAAACCCTGTAAACCCTAAACGGTTGGGTTCTCTGGGGTAAGGAATTTGGTGCTTTGAGGGCTATCAGGTGTCTCTGCTCTTTCTTTTTTTGTGAAAAGCTTGTCCAAAAGCTGTATTCAATCTGTTGCCCTTAGGCCGGTGATGTCCGACCCCTACATTGACCCCACCAAGTACAAAACCTTAAACCCCTAAACCCTAACACCCTAAACCTTGAACCCCTAAACCCTGAGCCCTAAACCCTAAAAGCGCAATGTACCCCTCATTTGTTTGAAAGGCGCCGTCCAGGGCAGAGAATACCTCAAAGCGTCTGCCCCGAACATCATATGAGCCATAACCTAAACTCCTTAAAGGGGGCTTATATAGGGGATTATATAGGGTTTAGGGTATAGGAGTTAGGGTTTAGGGTTTAGGATTTAGGGGCTAAACTCTTTAAAGAGGGTTATATAGGGGATCATATAGAGGACAGTTACAGGGCTTATTAATGGGGATACTAGGAGTTTCGGCTACAGTTCATACGCTTAGCACTGGGCTTCATGGCACTTTGAATTTGGGACGCTCCTCTTTGAAATAAGGTTTTGCCATGGCGCAGTTGCCCAGGAGGCTTGTTGAAAATGACTGGGAATGATATGTTGCAGATGTGGAGTGTATGACACTTGCATACGTACATGAGGGGCCATTACTACAAGTGCACCAGCCACCTCTTACTTATGGGTTTAGACGTTTCGTATTTTGACTTCATGACGGGCCACCTTATTGTAAAGGTTTTCAGACCAGCCTCCATCATACACCCATATAATTAGTGGAACCCAAATCCGCATGGTAGGGTCCCCAGAAGAGTCATATAATAGTCATGGGGCCCCTGTTTGGGGGGATTGTGCCAGCAGTTGAAGCCTGAGGAAGGCTTTAATTTAACAGGTTTAGGTTTTGGTCTGGCTTGCTTGTCCCAGAAAAGGTTATAGGTCGCACGGGGCAGCTTAACAAAGATCATGCAGCCTACTCAACCCCCTCTAAAAACCTCACACGCGAATATTACTGTATAGTATACCACAATCCCTAAGGGTCCAAGTACCTAATAATTAATCATATACGTACCCAAAACCTAAAGTATAATTTCTAGTACCCAAGTACCTTATTATTGGGTACATGACCCTTAGGGAATGGGAATATTCAACCTTACAGGGAGTTGTAGTGTTGCGTAGTACGGATTTAGGGTTTAGGGCTTAGAGTTTAGGGGAGACGCTCCACGAGGTGACAATGTATACCATGACTGGTAGGAGCAGGAAACCTGTTGCTCTTTCTTGCTGGAACTCGGTGTTGGGCTTTGCGCCGTTGCTGCGTCATTTATTGGAAACCGAAGCCATCTTTTTTTCTGCACTAGAACCTACAGAGTGCATAAAGCTAGGGTTTCTTCATCTTATCCTAGAACAATAACCCCCTAAACCCTAAACGCTAAATCCAGCACAGCGGCTGGGCTGGATAACCATGTGAGGCGATTTGCGGGCAAAGTGCTTGTACCCTGAGGGTCCAGTTACCCAAATGTGCGGGCGTTTGGGACCATAAAACTATTTAGATTATGGCTTTTGGAAGTCCTGAAGCCTAAACCCTAAAACCAGCACCATTATTCAGGTATGTGGACCCTCTAGGGTAGTACAAATACAGGGCGGGCTAGGAGCTCTGTCCCTCTGAATCGGAACTCCAAGGGTTTCAGGGACGAAAGGTGTTGAAAAGGGCGCAGGGACTTCTGAGGTTCCTTGTACTAGGTATATAAACTTGGGCATCCAAGACTATAGACAACGAGTACCTACTTTGGGCCCCAATGTCTACAAATAGTACCTACTTTCGGCTAATTGGTTGCCTAGGGTAAGGACCGCAGGCTTAAGGCTTCGGTGTTAAACTTATAAAACAGCCTTCATGTATGATGTACATCAAATGCCGTTATCCTTTAGGAGCCCACTACAGATGAGTCCGTAATTTGTCACCCGTAGACCCAAGCCTTTGTTTAAAAGGTCTTTCTGTGAGTAGCATGGAGACTGCCCACCTAACAGCCGCCCTCCTGTAGGCAGCTCAGACCCTCGGAAAGAACACACCCGAAATCCCAAACGCTTAGTCCTTCAAGCCAAGAGCATGGACCCCAACACCTAAACCCCACACCAGGTTTGTTCTCAGGCACCTAAGGAGACTGCTCATGCTGAAAAAGCAAGCTGAAGGTCAATAGCACAAGGCAAGTACTACCCAAGGAGGTAAACAGTAGAGACTTTAGTGTCCAATGAAGGTGTCATTTGTAGACTTGGCGCCTCATAGCGATAATATCTGTGTGTGGGGTTGTCAAAGTAACGAGCTTCATTTGGGTTACCCTAAAAATATTGTGGGCCATATCATAATGAGGACCTAACAAGGAAACATGATTTCCAATCACACCCTAGACCCCAATATGTCCATAGGTCATACATGTATATACCTATATATACATATATATATATATATCCATAAGTCATTCCCTAAACCGTAGACAGGGTGGATTGGCATTTCACCTCCTATGCCTCCTAGAGCATAATTCGATGCAATTCGGTCACAGTTTAACGCGCTGGACAATGCCCTCCAAAAGCATGCTACATTGCCTGTGTGGTTTAGGGCTTAGGACTCTAGAATTAGGCAGCTTCCCAAGATGCAAGGGCCAAGCACGTGCCCCAAGTATGAAGACTCCATACTTCAGGGGCCTTGGAATGGGAGCCCACACATTAGGCCCACATTTTGGGAATCTGGTCTTGCGGTACTAGGGAAGTCGGGCGGAGGTGCAGCTCACAACCCTAAACCTTAAAGCCTGAATTCTGGTTTGATACTGGACAGGTTGTAGCGAGCTCACCCACCTCACCACACTTAGTGGTTAAGGGTTCAGGGTTTAGGGCCAGGGATCCAAGTATACAAATGATACCTACATTGGGGCCTGAGGCCTGTAGATATTACCTACTTTGGGCGATTTGGATCTCCTGGGTTAGTGCAGAAGCTCATCTTTTCAGGCGTTGGCATTTTGGTAGTTTGACCAGCTGATAGCATATGAGCTGGCTTCTTGAATTTTCAGGGATTAGTGGCTGTGCGCGCGCGGAACGCTTCCGATTCTTGAAATCTGTTGAACTCACAATGACTTTAAGCCATGGAGGCGGCTTTCTTGACAGCATCACTGGGGATTTCCCAGCATGAATACATAATTGAATTGGGTCCGCATTTCTAGTCTCTTTTAGACTACATGCCTCTACGTTGGGTCTGGCACCGGTTTGGGAACTAATCCCTAATCCCCAAACCCTATCCTTAAACCGTAAAACCTAAACCATCCTTAAACCCTAAACCTAATTCCTAAACCCTAAATCCCTTGCATGTTCTCCTGCATCTCCTTAGAAGCCCTCCGAGCATACTTTCTCGCAAGTTAGTCATTGTCAATTTCAGTAGAAGGCTGCGATTCGGGTTTACGGTTTAGGGTCATGAAAACCATCGAGCACCATGTAAGCTTGGGCCTTCATGGGTTTGTACGGGAAGGAACGAAGCCACTCACCCCCAAATAAGTGACAACTCGGCCCGCATTCGCCCACAACAACCATTGTATGCACATCAACTGGTTTTGTCTCTGCAGCCCTTCTCAATTCCATCTCTAGATCATCCCAAATAACAGTCCCTATATCACCCGACATACCCGTCTACGCCCACAACAACCATTGTATACACATCAGCTGTTTTTGTTTTCTGCAGCCCTTCTCAATTTCATCCTATACAACGCGAAATAGCAGTCCCAATATAATCCGACATACACCTCTACGAGACCCCCATTTTGAGAAATTCCCACTCCCTAAGGGTCCACGGACCCAAATAGTAGGGCCTCAGGGCCCAAATACCATAAATATTATAGTATTTGGGCCCTAAAATCCTATTATACTCTATGATTTGGGTCCTTGGACCCTTAGGGACCGTTACCCACTACACTAAACCCTAAACCCTAGACCCCTTAGAACCCTAAACCCTAAACCCCTAAACCCTAGAAGCCGGGCAAGCTCTGGTCAGCCTTGCAGGCCTCAAGCAGCGAAAGAACATCAAGAAGAGCAAGAAGGGCTCTTAAGCCGGTCCCACTTGCGAGGCAGATTCATGCAGGTTTAGGGTTTAGGGTTTAAGGGTTTAGGGTTTAGGGTTTAGGTGGGTGTGGCTGTGTAGGGCTTGGTGTATTAAGGTTTGGGTCTACATTGCATAGCGTTCGCAGTTCAAGGGTGTAGGGTTAGGGCATGGGGATGAGGGTGGAAAGGGCCACTTATGGTGCGCTAACCCATCCAAATCCTCCACCCCAATCCCAAATTCGAAGCCCTGCGGAGCATCAGGAAAAAGGGGCAGTGTTCTGGTACCTTGTCCATGTAAAGCTTGAAGTACCTGTAGCAAGAGCGTAGTTCCCAAACCCTAAAACCTTGAATCAATCCCAGAGCGTCCAAGTACCCAATAATTAGGTACTTGGGTTTGGGGCAGTACAGGTTTTGGGTAAGTATATGATTATTAGGTACTTGGACCCTGAGGGGAAACCTTGAATCAATCGTATCCGCAAGGGTTCAAGTAGCCAACCAATGGCGCCTTAGACCTCAAGTACAACATATCCCTAAGAGTCCAAGTAAGGGAACTATAATCGGAAATCCCTGAAATCCCATCATCTGGGTATTTGGAGCCATTGCGTCTACTTTGAACTCTCGACTGTGAACTTGTGAAACCGGAAATCCTCATGGTCCGAAGGTGAATCCCAGGGTCAAGGGCTTAGGAAACCCTAAACCTTAGTGGAGGCTGCTAACTTCTACTCGGAGGCTGCTTTGCAGCAATACATCGGCTTCTCAAGCACATATCTCCAAATATTACCCACGTTGGGGACTATAGTAACCCAACATGAGTCTACGCACAACGCTTCGAACAACAAGGGAATGTTCAAAACCAGCGCTCCATGAAAAATACCTCGCAGGTTAGAATCTTTACAAGAGGGAGCCCCGAAAGAGGATCTCCAAATGCAAGCCCTGGACTTTGTAGATTCCTGCAATATGCCAAGATTTTGCCCTATAAGCTCCAGTTATTGGAATAATGGGTTCTAGGTTCCATATGCCCTTTAAGCTTGTTTAACCTAAGCCCGTTAGATAAGTCCCAGAAGGCCACTCTTTGCGATGCCGCTGCAAGACGACCCAGCTGGGCATTGCGCGAACAATCGGCCAAAAGCATCACTCGCCCAAGGGGTTCACATATGAAATGGCTTCTAAACATCGGGTTGTTGTTATCAATTAAATTCTTTACATAATCCTTCGGAATCATTTTTCAAATGGGTTCAGGGGCTTCCAAACATGGTTTTGCAGTTGTTTGGTGTTTATGGTTGGAAGCTTCTTTACATAGTCCTTAAAGAGGTTACGTTTCCCCCTTTGGAATTGCCTGGTTCCCGGGGCCCCCTATCTGTAAAACAGATAAATGCAGGGGGTGTCCAAAGTTTGGTGGTCCTGTTGTATGGATTTTTGCATATAAGACTCACGGCACTTGTGGAGATACACGGGTGCGCTACCAAACGCCGAACTTTTATGTGCTTGGGGCCAAGGAGGTTCCTGTGCAGGTATGTTGGGGCCTAGATACATATTAGTTACATAGGTACCTGGACTCTGAAAGTGAGGTTTCTAATTTATAGGGCTTCAGCCTAAACCCTCGAAAGCCTTAAACCCTCTTAACCCTTGGAGAAGAGTCGGTTTTAATGTTTCTGCTTTCCTGCTTGCAGGCCCTACTTGCAGGTTCATGGGATTCAGTAACTACTTATGAATGGGCTTATAACCCCTCTGATAACGGCCTTAGCTGGACTTATGTAGAGTCTACAAATTGTGAAGCCCAGTTATAAGTAGTCACTAAGTCCCATGAATTTCCAAGTAAGCGCAAAACCACTAAGGGTTTAGGGTTGACCCCAATCTAGACCCCAATATATTATATTACAGTCTTTGTCTTTGTTATGGAGGCCCCCAATATCCCAGAGGGTCCAAGGACCCAAATAATAGGGTTTTAGGGCCCAAATACTATACTATTTGGGCCCCAAAACCCTATTATTTGGGTCCTTGGACCCTCAGGGTATGGGATGGGAGCTAGGGGCTTGATGGATGCCTGGCATTTCAGGGTCCAATTTGGGCATGCGCGAAATACCCAACCTTGAGCCCTACAGTAAAGGCAGAAGCCTGCCTAGGGTAACCAAATGTACCCATGAAACAGTGTTATAGTAGGCCTTGTGTGTTCAGTTTCTTCCTAGACCTTCCATCTACTTTCTATATACCTTAAATAGGGACCATCTGCCCCTATCTAAAGGGTACAAGGAGGGTCCTGGTTGTTACTTTGTTTATGAAGTGTCTAGATGACTCCCAAAACCTCAAGCCCCAACGTAGGAGGCCGGCAACCTACGCATACCTACCCGCGAACCTTCAGTTGCCTTTACTCCCATACCCCAGGGCTCCATGTCTATAAAGAACACCTACATTGGGTCCGAAAGTCTATGAATATGACCTGCATTGGGCTATTTGGAGCCTTAGGGATAGGATCTTTGAGGAAAAGCGGGGCTGAATGTAGGTGGTCTCAATTGCTGAGTTGCCTTCCTAGATGGCAGCTTTGCGGGTTGCAGGCACACCCTGGGTTAAGGGCTTAGGGGTTAAGGGGTTTAGGGTTCAAGGGTTTAAGGGTTTAGGGTCCAAGCTTCGTGGAAGCAAGTGGGGTTGCGGAACTAGGGGTTCCCTCAAACCACGCCAAAAAGCATAGTGGCATAGTGCTCATTTCCGGAAACAGCCACACGGGTTTCATTTGGTGCATAAATCAGCCTCACTCTGTTGTTCGTGGGCTCAGAAAGATTCTAAGAAACGAACTATCGATCTCAAAAGCAGGTAAAAGTTACGGCCCAAGACCGTAAAAGACACAACAAGACTGCTATTCTACCTTTTGGAGGATTGGGTAAGCTTCAACCTAAGCCCGAAGACACGATGTGGGTGTTTTATGACTTCAAAATATGAAAAGGATCCCTAAGAGTCCTACATCCTGAGAAACTGGGGATTCCGACAGTTGAGTTTTTGAGGTCTCTGCACCCTATGTATGGGAACTGACAATTACTCCAAGTACCCATGTCCCATGGCATATGCCTAGAGTTACCGAAGCCTCTCAAAACAGTGAAGACACTACATTAGTAGGTACATTACCCTAAACCCTAAACCCTAAGCCGCGTGGCACATTGGTTACCCTAAACCCTAAACCCTAAACCCAGGTAGGTTTAAGTGTAGACGCAGCCCTGGCCTTTTTTGTTCAGGAGACCTCCTTCTGTGGAAGCTGCCTTTAGGGGTTCTGGGGGTTGTAGGGGATTTAAGAAATAGATAGGGATTATAGTAGGGGATGATCATATAGGGATTATAATAGATCTTGGGGCTATAATGGAACAATGGAAAAGAACATCGAAATTGCTATTTAGAGTTTAGGGCTATAAGCCTTGTGGGGCTGCTTACAAGACATACGCTGGAGTCGTTTGCAGATCTGCGAAACGTTCTTACTTGTTTGCAGCTGTGTTGGCTGCCCAGTTGACACCGAGATGCCAAATGGCATGCTAAGGCCCTCCATCTAATTATCGCAACAACGAGCAGCCCCGAACCCGAACTGTCAACCAAGATGAGTCGTTTTGGTTGAACACTGATGTACGAAATTCGGCCTTGTTCTAATCTACTCCAAGCTAGAAGACCGGATTAGACCGGCTTCCGATGCGCGAGGTACTTACAGTATGTCGTAGCCCAAGTGGTTGTTTTACGCCCGTATCCCACATATCAGCTTGAGCCTGAACTTCCAGCCTCGGCATGCCGCGGCTGTCATGGATGCGCCTGCTGTCTGTGCTGCTGCCGTGGCCAGGCGCAACACTTTCACCTTAACATACGGCCGCTTTACGTGTAGTGGCTTCTCAATCCCTAAGGGTCCAAGGACCCAAATAATAGGGTCTTAGGGCCCAAAATACTATAAGATTAAAAGTATTTGGGCCCTAAAACCCTAGTATTTGGGTCCTTGGACCCTTAGGGAAAAACTTGAGGGGTCCTTCTGAGTTGAGGACAGCGTACAGGGGTGGGTGAAGGTCCCACGGGAAAGACAAAGGAGCTGCGCTGTGTGAAGCCCAAAGCGTGTGCACTGGTAAGACTAACGTGGCTTGTTTCACGTGTGCTGTTCATCATTGCCACTTTAAGAGCTTAATACGCCGGACTGGTTTCCATGCCAATAGCTTCAAGGTTCCGAGTGAAGATGATAGTCTCGTCTCTACATGCAGCATCCGGCCCTACACAGTGCTAGATTGGATTCGGCCATGGGTGTCCTTCCTGCGGCCCATGCTGCCACGAATCAGAGAATTTCTTGGCCTCTCTGCTCTTCTAGGCCCGACAAGCCGACCAGCGGCCGTGCCACATGTGCGTTGCGAGACAGTGAAGTAATTCCCTAAGGGGTCCAAGTACTCCAATAATAAGGCTTCAGGGTACCTAAGACCCTAATATTTGGGTACTTGGACCCTTAGGGATTGTTCTCTGAGACACAGCCCGAAACCCTGAGACGTCCTTAATTGACGCGGTGTTTCTTCATCGGTGCTAGGAGACGAAAAAAGGATGGACATAGGATTCGTGCCGTGGGGGTTTTGATTGGAAAACGATGACACACTTGCTGCAAACAATAGTGTCAACATGTACCCCGAAAGTTGAAAAAGGACAACACGCGCGCACACACATACCAATTCTGCAATGACCAGCAGCCCGGACAACGAAAAACAACTTTACATCATATACCCCTTTACAGGGACCCAGGCTTTCCATTCCATTCATCTGAACCCCCCCATAGTAGTACCCAACCCTATATAACGTAGGCCCGAACACCCCTACATGTCTCAAGAAAAGCACTTTCCATGGTTCGTTCCATGTTCTGTCTTTTCCATTGGATTCTCCATCATTGGGGGGGAACATCCCCAAACCCTGAACGCTAAGCATTATGGGGGGGGGGTAACATCCCCAAATCCTGGACCCTAAACCCTAGTGTCCCTAAACCCAAGTAGTGGCTTGCATTTCTTTTTCCGTGTCCTTTTCCGTGTGTATGTTTTAGGTTTACTGGGCTGCTGATAAGATTTTTTTCACCAAAATGAGGAAAGCCAGCTATTTGCTATATATACCCATATTATAATAACTTACCTGAAGTTCCTCAACAGCAACCCAGCTTAGGGTTTTTGAAGCCCTAAACCTGAACCCTAAAATGGTAACTTAGCTCAAGTTCCTTAACAGCAACCCGTTTTCGGGTTTTTTGAAGCCCGAACCCTACACCCGAAACGTCATCTTGAAGGGTATCATGTAGATTCTCAGTTCTGATCTCCGAACCCCAAAGGCATCGCAAGGCCGAAGCCTCTTAACAAGCCCAAGCCCCTCACCCCGACCCCCAAAAAACCTAAGCCCTCCCTACCGGCCTAATTTAGATATATGAACGAATAGTCTCTCTATATATATATGTATGTATACTTATATGTTTATTTATTTAGTTTAGGATTTAATTACTATAGGGATTAAGATTTAGGACTTAAGGTTCTTGAGGCTACTGGCCCCGGAGGCCCCGAAAAACTACAGAGCCCATTGGACGAAAACAAGCAGAAATGTGGATGCTGAGAAGTTGTCCATAAAGAGCTCGTTTCAATTAAGGCTTATGCAGACCATGCACTTTTTCCTCTCTAATCTCCGGGGCCCCGTAAACGGACGTGTCATATCAAGAATGAATTTAGTTGTGGGCTATGAAGTGGCGAGCGCAGAAAGAACACTTGGCCCATATGCTACATAAAGAGGGAGTCTGGGAGGGTGGGGTGATACCAAAATACATCGAACCTGCTCGGCCTTGCTAGTTGCTTGGGCGTGAGATGCTGAACCCTACACCCTAAACCCACAGCCCCTAAACCCTAAACCTTAAACCCCCAAAACCTTCAACCCTGAACCTCTCAAGCCTAGGCTGTAAACCCTAAACCCTGAACCCTAACCCTACAAACACTACAGCCCAAATACCCAAAGCCTTGCACCCCAAAACCGCAAACCTCAGACCCACAGCTTCCCAAACCCCCGAACCCGTCAGCCTTGTTACGACTTCGAGTTTGGGGTTTTGGGGTTTAGGGTTTAGGGGTTTAGGGGTCTAAGGTTTAGGGTTTAGGGGTGTTTTTTTGGGGGGGTTTCGGGTTGACCTTGAGCCCTAAATCCTCTACCCCTCCAAGACCCTAGACCGCAGACTTGCAATCCACCAACTTCACGCTTGTTCCGAATCATCCGAAGGAATTACCGGGGCGACGGACTGTTACCACTCCTTTTGGGGCCCCTTGGAGCTTCAACTACCTATAAATCCCAAGAGGCTGTAGAACAGGACGGGCTATTTTTCCGACTTTTTGCGGATGGGTTAGGCAATTGGCATACCTTTTTTTGGAGTTTACGTAGTTCCCTTCTGAGGTATCAGGCTTGAGGGGTTTGGGCCTTGGGGAACTTGGAATTTTGGTTTTCGAGCTATGGGGAATTTTGCATCTAGGTTGTCAGGCTAGTTTGGAGGTTGGAGTTTAAATCCTCAAGTTTGATTTTTGGGCTTTGTTGTGTAGGCCGTCGTCTGGCAATATATACATTCCTAAAGGTCCAAGGACCCAAATAATAGGGCTTTAGGGCGTATTTGGGCCCTAAAGCCCTATTATTTGGGTCCTTAGACCCTCCGGTTTTTTCTTTGTAGGGTTTAGGGCTTATGGGGTTTAGGGGGGTTGAGGGGGCTTAGGGTTTAGGGCTACGCCTCAATGAGTACCTGTAGTTGTGGTATAGGTACCTCAAATAGACCTCGGCCGAAATAGCTCGGAGTGAGGCCTGCCACCCTAAACCCTAAACATCCCTAAGGGTCCAAGATTGGGTATTTGCACCCTTAGGGCCTAAGTAATATGTACCTAAGTAACATGGCTTGTACCAAAATGGGACCCCAATTTTGGAAACTACCCATATGTATGGGCTTTAGCACCGAAGGTGGCACTTACTGCTACATTGCCACATTCAGAGCCCCACCTAGACCTCAACAGCCCGGACATCCATGCTCTTGGTGTTGACGGCGATTATATGTGGCTTCCCAAAATAGGGGGACCCCAATATACACCCCAATATATTATAGTCCTTATTATGGGGACCCCCAGAAAGGTACCCCTAATTTTGGGAAACCCCTATATGTCGCTTCCCTTTTCAAATACAGTTTTCCTTTAGGAAGCGTAGTCGTGAATGCCTGCTTCAGAAGGACGTTCAAATGGAGGTCGGGGTTGATGGTAAACCCTAAACCTAAACCCTGAACCCTAAACCCTGAATCCTAAACCCTAAACCCTGAACCCTAAACACTAAACCCTGAACCCTAAACCCTCAACCCTGAACCCTAAATCCTAAACCGGTTTAATTAGGGCTTGGGGGCAAGGCCGCATTCGTCGCGCATTTTCTTGCTGGTCCTTGGTAGGGAATGAAGGAATAGAGAAGACACGGAAACTGCCTCATTTTTTGAGGATTATATATGCTCACTGTTGGAATCCATTCTCCCATTCCCCACCATAAATCTACATCCTAAACCCTAAGCAGTAGTTACCATTCTGTGGCCATATACCCCTAAGCCCTAAACCCTAAACCTTAAACCCCTAAAACCTAACCCCTAAACCGCATGAGTGTGGGCTCATCTTATCTAAAGTGCGAGGCAGGTTGGATGGCCGTTGAATAGTTTAGGGTCAGGTTATGGGGTTAAGGTTTAAGGGACGTAAGGGTTTAGGGTTTAAGGGGCTTTAGGGTTAGGGGTTTAGGGATGTTTAGGGATTGAGGGTTTGGGACTTACGGTTTCAAGGTTGAGGGTTTTGTTTTTTGGTTTGGGGTTTAGGGTTTAGGGCTTGTGGTTAGGGTATAGGTTGTGGGGTTTAGGGTTTGGAGTCTAGGGTCTAGGGTTTGGGGTCTGGGGTTCAGGGTTTTGGGGGAAGAATTGGGGTCCCGAGAGGCTATGGGGAAGTATATTAGGGTGTATGAAGGAGGTCTATCGGACTACACAGGGCCAGGGTTTAGGTAACCCCTAAATTTAAAGGAGTCCTATTGGTTTAAGGAGTTTTACTTGCGTTTCTGCTTATTGCTGCTTTGCTTTGTGCTTATTGCTTTCTGTTTGTTAAATTTATGTTTTGTGCCTTCTGCTTTTCGCTTCTGGCTTGTTGCCTCCTGCTTTCCTTTTCTACGTGTTGCCTTCTGCATGTTGCTTGTTGTTTCTTGCTTTCTGGCTTGTTGCTTCCTGTTTCTTACTCCCTGCGATCTCCTGACTGCAATTGTTTCTGATCTGAGCTTCCTGTTCCTGGTTGCCTGCAATCAGCTTCCCGATCGCTGCCATTTGCAATTGTTGTTTGGTGTTTCTTGCGTCCTTCCTGCTTAGTACCTGCTCTTTTCCATCATGTTACAATGCTTCATCACTTTCAACATTTTCATTTTCCATCATCCTACAGCAGTTGCCAATTTTTTCATCATTTGCATCAGTTTCAATGAGTTTCATGCCTGTTCCTCAACATCATATTTGTTGATGTCCTCCAGCCTTCTTTACCTGTTTCCATTCTCTTCATGGGTGTTCATAGTCTTTGTCGGCTTTCAGTGGTTTCCATCATCTTTCATCATCTTTAGCCTTGTTGTTTGCAAGGTTGGGGAGGCTGCGCCACCCCTGAATCCCCGCGCCTTTTTGAAGGCCTTCTATGCCTGCCGTAATAAAGAAGCATCATGTCATCACCATGTTTGCACATGAGGGTGGGGGCTGCGCCACCCCCAACCCCCCTGCTTTCTTGCAAGCCATCCGCGATTGCTGTGACAAAGCAGCAACATCCAATCACCATGTTTGTAAAGCAGCGTCATCCCATCACCATGTTTGCAGTAAGGGATGGTTATACAGATCATTTTGTTTGCAACTGGGCGGGGGCTGCGCCCCAGATCACCCAACTCCCCCCCGCCCTCCCCCCGTGCATTTGTTGAATGTCGTCCATGCTTGACCACTGTTCGTCATGTGTAGATCACTGCGTGATTTTTCATCATTGTTGTGACAGTTTTCCATCATATGTATCGTGTTTCATCATTTTCCATCATCATTCAGAAGGTTCCATGATCTGCCATAACTTTTCAACAGTTTTCATTGTGTTTCATCATTTTCCATAATATTCATCATATCGCATCATATTTCATCATTTTCATCATATTTCAAAAATTTGTTCATGCTTCTTCATGTCGATGATTTTCCATCACATTTAATATGTTTTCGTAATGCTTCATTGTTCTTATGATTATGCATGGTTTTCATCATCTTCCGTCACAGTTCATACTTTTCTTCAAGCTTCATATATTCACATTCTTGCAGATGTCATCATTTTCATGACCTTTCATGTTTGTATCCTGCTTTATCGTTTTCTTCATGTCCATCCATTTCGTCATATTTCATACTTTTCTTAATCTTTCATCATCTTCATCAGTTTTAGCTAAAATTCGAGCTCTCGCCTGAGATTAAAAAAACGAAAGAAACAGCGAAATCCCAAAACAAGATCATTCCCAAATTGATTTGCGTCCAAATTCAAATCCTAGACCCTACCCTCCCCAACACTAATATGGAACCCTACATAGCTACTGGTCTCGTTAGGTTTTTTGGCTTCCACGCTGAATAAATCCCAAACCGTAGCTGAACTGCCTCCATCTAGGTAGTATGCCGAACTTCAAGCAGTGCCTTGTATGCATTCAGTAATTCGGATTTAGGAGTCAAGGTTTACGGATGTTCATAAGGTTTAGGATGCAGAGGGGGTGCATCTAGTGGCGAAGTCTTTGGGATTTAGGGTTTGCAGGCTGTTGAGTAAGTGTAGGTTTAAAGCCTTTTGGATCTTAGTCTTGAGTTAAGCGTGAATTCGGTAGGGTTTGAGGGTTGAAGGTTCATTTAAAATCCCAAGCATCCTTTATGGAGCCCAAATACACACAAACAATAGCTATGCAGACCTTTTCAGGGTACCTGGGGGGTGGGGGGTCCTGGTAGAGTTTGGGCTTTAGTGTTCCAGCTTGCTGTAGAGACTTAGGCATTACGAACTCAACAAATTAAGGCAGTTGAGAATTCTATACCTAGGCCGCATAAGTAGCTAAAACAATGGCCCAAAAACTCATAAAACGAGCCAGACGGCGCATTGTTGTACATACTTTTGCGATTCAGGTAGCCTGGGCTGGAGGGAGGCGTTGGATCAAATCGTCTGGGACCTGGTAGGCGGCCGCGAACTTAGAAGTAATTTCCTAAGCCCAAGCCGCCACAATTGGAAGAAGAAGAAGAGGAAGCCCAAGCCACTTTTGACATGCCGACTGAAACCCTAGTCTCTCACCCAAAAACTTCAGCTGGTAACCCTAAACCCTGAACCCTAAATCCTGAAGCCTGAACCCTTATTCCTTTAAACCCTTTACACTAACATTGTTGGATCAAATTTTAGAATTTGCCAACCCTATAGACCACTTCAGGCCAACCCTGAACCTTAAAACAATCCTAAATCCTGTCCCCTAAAACCCTGATCCCTAAATCCTACACCGTAAATTCCGAATCTTGGACTCTAAGCCCTAAGCTCAAAAACCCTGAGCCAGGTGCGATCCGCGTTGGAAATGTTTCTGGGCTGCTGTTAAGGAAATTGAATTAAGTTTCTGTCATGAGGTGTTTCGAGTTAATAAGGGCTTAGGGTTTCAGGCTCAGGGTTTAGGGTTTCGGGCTCCATACCCATATTATAATAGCGTAGGTTGAGTTCCTTAGACACTTAATCCTAAGCCCCGAAAAACCGTAAACCCTAAGCCCCGAAAAACCCTAAACCCTAAGCCCCGAAAAAAACCCTGCACCCTAAAACCCTAAACCCCCAAAATCCCTAAAGCAGCAGCAACCCAGGTTTTCCATATGCTGGCTCTCCAGGGTTTAGCTCCTGCACGAGCACAGCCTGTCACGAAGGTCAAGAGCTCAGGGTTTGGGAAACTAGGGTTTCGGTTTTGAAAGGTTTAGGGTTTAGGGTTTCGGATTTATAGGGTTTAAGGTTTAGGGTTTCGGATTTATAGGCCTTAGGGTTTACGGTTTCGGATTTACAGGGTTTAGGGTTTAGGGTTTCGGTTTGATAGGGTTTAGGGTTTCGGATTTATAGGGTTTAGGGTTTACGGTTTCGGATTCATAGAGTTTAGGGTTTCGGTATTATAGAGTTTAGGGTTTAGGATTTACAGAGCTTGGTGTTTAGGAATAAGTGTTTAGAATTTACGGTTTGCGAGTTTGGGAGTTTGGGGCCAGGGTTTAGAGCTTTCTCGGACAGGGTTAAATCTTGCGGGAAAGGTGGAATGCTGCGGGCTCTGCATGCTCTAGCTTCTTGTGTGTCCTTGAACCACGTTACCCCTAGTAGAGTATACCATAATTCCCAAGGTATGAGGTACCTAGGGTCATGCAGGACTTTGGGTGTTATCCAGCGTATGAAGCCTTGTTTTAAAGTAACCTCGTCAACCTCTGTTAACTCAGGCACTGCCTCCGGGTTCTGTGAGGAGTGCAACATGATGCACCCATGTTCCCTAAGGGTCCGAGCACACCCAAAAAAGGATCTTAGGTAGTGTTTGGGACCTAAGATCACACTACTTGGGTACTTGAACCCTTTATAGGGTTGGTATCAGATGTCTCTATCTCTGGGCCGCTAGTATAATGGGGAGGGGTTGTTTAGCAGCATCTGTAGTGAAATGACCGTTTTTGGAGCTTGGGTGTTGAGGCTAGCAACATCCCTTTGATTTTTTCTGAATGTTACTAGGTCTCCGGTGGGTCACGCAAACGGCACACTCACACGCGTAAAACATGTCAGTGATATGAAGCCCCAGGACAAGAAACCCATACTATCAAACTTTGTCAAACCCATACCCGGCAAACCCTAGATGTCTGGACTCTCCCATTTTCCTCTGGTGCATGCTTGAAATATTCGCTTAGAGCAATGCTTTTGAGATCTCCCTCGGGGGCTGCCATGCCCTTGCTCTCAGGAAGTGGTCTCGCCCATAGCTTTTCTGCAGCCCTGCCCCCGATCCTACCCTTATTTTGGCTCCTATAGGAAAAGTTTAGGGTTCCATGTTAGATCAGAGGACTGGTAAGGTAAAGGTGAAACTTGTAATCCTACACCACAACCTCCTAAGCCCCATACAATCCAAACCCTAAGCCCTAAACCCGATTCTTAAACTGTAGCCTGAAATTATAACCCCCGCGGTACGCAGGAGCCATGCATCAAACACAATTTCTTTTTCCTTGGGATTTAGGGTTTTGAGCTCCAGGTCTTGGGCTTGGGGCTTGGATGTTGCCTTTCAGATTTAGGCCTTGGAGTGTCAGGCTTTGTGGTTGGGGTACCCAGACCCCCAAAGGGATCTAAAAATTGGATCCCCTAGAACCATAGGGTAAATTATATAAGGGTTATATTATAGGGGTTATAATGGGTCTATATAGGAGATCTGTTTTTTTAGATCCTCCCAGGGGCCTGGGTATTGGGTCGCCTTCTTTGGGTTTCGGGTTCCTTGGGTAGATTTCATGAACCTTAGACTCCGTCCCTGTAAGTCTGTGTGCTTTTGGTTTCTGAGGGCCACGCGGTGTTCCCTGGGCCTAGCCGAAGCAATCGGTTGTGCAGGTTTGTGGGAGTGTCCCAGTATAAGCCCCAAGCCGTCAGCAAGCGGGCGCATCGTAAACCATCTACAAGAATCCCTGCATGCGCCTGAGTTACCACGTGTAGCAAGATTTCGAGAAACCTCGCGTAGCAGAACATGGGTTGGGCTGGCCCTGTGGTAGAGTAGAGAAATGCAACACCACCCTTGGTATCTTTAACCATCGGTCAGCGGCTTCGGGCCCTAAATCCTGCATCAGGCTTTTGTCCAAGATTATTGCCATTTTTGGATTGTAATCCGGTATGCTCTAGAGGCCCTGGAGTCCGTCCACCTCCCCGGCATGATAAGGCTCTTGCACCCCGTACTCTGTAGGTAGCAGATGTGATTCTTTGAGCAGGACATCGTGTGTATGATGGGGGGAAAGCATCATGAAGCTAGCGGCAGAGTAGATTTGTAAGCTGCAGTCTTGATTGTTTCACGCTGGCATTTGGGCATGTACGTTGTCCCGATCGTGGGATGGCATGGGGCAGGGGAGGTTGATCCAATTCCGAAGACCGCAGAGCAACTTGAAACAAAGAAGAAGCCAAATGCATTGGCATCAGATGCTAGAGTTCAGCCATGGTTCAGCTTCTTCGCGACAGGATGGCCTGTAATTTGGAGTTTGCAAACACGTGGAAACCGGGTTGAAGCCCGACTGTCTATGTCCATTGCGTGACGGCCTACAATTTGATTTTGATGTGTGCCAACGCTCGCTTTGGGGCACCGGCTGTCGAAGCGGCGAAGTCTGCCTTGCCTGAGCCGCTCCTTTAGTGTAGTTGGGTTCTACACGAGGCCCGAAGCCAAAATATGATGAGCTCAATTGTGTCAAGCCCAAAGCTGATTAGCTGGCTTGCCCGGGGGGAGCATCGCACATGAATGATGGTTTTGGCCAATAGCAAGATTTAGACGTAGTTGCCGCCGCGCAATCGCCTTGCAAGAGCCGTATCTTTCACTGTTTCGTTGGCGGTGGAAGCGGGTTGTTCAAAGTGCTTGTGACATTTGCCCTTTTAGCCAACCATGCTGGCACTCCATGTAGAACACCTTTGCAACATGCATAATCTCACATGCGGGTGTGCGTCCAGGGCCCAAGTCACTTCTGGTGACGACAACATTGTCCCCAAAGGATGATTCAGCCATTTTTTACCTGTTATCAAAAGATGTTTTTAGAAACTTGCGGAGCGACCAGATGCCTTCACAAGCCTTTCTGAAGGACGGGGTCCCAAGCCCCAGTTCCAATCAATGATTCCCAAGCTTTATTGAGACCTGTGGTCCCAAACTCAGCATCCTAAACCTTGCGACACATTACTGGGCTGTCAGTGGTAAATTGGGACAGTTTCAACAGTCCACCACCTCCCTTTAGCACCAATGAGACAGCCTCAGCTGTCAATCTCCAAGCTTAAATTGCCCTTTAAGCTCCATGTCTGGTATCTTGGAGCAGCGACATGAGGTGGCCCGGCAAATCAGACGAACAACATCTGCGGTTCGGGATGCGGAATAACGCCGCCCGACAGATGAGGAATTGGGGAAAGAAGCATCAAGATACAGTGTTGATGGTCGAAGTTTTCAAGACTTGCATATTCGCAGCTTGTATACCCATATACCCGAATGAAGACGTATGTCAAGCTCCGGGCAAGAAGATATTTGCTGCACGTGGAAAGGCATGTGACATATTACTATCCAGAATTATGTCATACTGCGCCGTGGCACATAGGCCTAGGAAGACCTACAACAGGATTGGCCTTGCCAGGCATCTTTCGGCTGCAGGCGCTAAACCGCAAACCCCTGAACCTATCCAAGTACCGTCGCAGCAGGTCTTCTGCAATGCTGCTTTCCTTTTTCAACCGATCGATTTCACCGCCGGACTGCAGAACTGGATCGAGGGCTGAAATCCGAGGTTTCGGGCGTGCGGCAGTAGGGATTAAGGATTCACGGTGTAGCGTGTTGGTTTCTGTGTGTCACCTTCCCGTGTCCGCGTCGAAGGATGTTTGCTTAAGGCCTCGGGTACAGGATAAGGGGTTGTTATAAGTTGGGTTGGGTTCCAGGTACGTAAGTATGCAAGTATGTGAGTATTTAAGTTTGTAAGTGTGTAACTCTGTGGGTGTGTGAGTATGAAAGTATGAAACGATGAAAGTATGTAAGTATGCAAGTATGTAAGTATGAAAGTATGTAAGTGTGTAAGTATGTAAGTGTGTAAGTATGTAAGTATGAAGGTATGTCAATCTGTCAGTAAGGTATAAGTACAAGTACAGAATGTAGGGTTCAGGAGTTGTATGTCCGGTTTAGGCTAGGTTTCAGCTTGTTTTTTTTCTGTGCGTTTAGAAGTATTACATCCACTTTAGAAGGTTGTTAGATGTGGAATTGCAGTCAGAATACCTTCAAAAGAATCAGATTTGCATCACAGACCCTAAGCCTTCAGCTATTTATCTTTAAACAAACCCTGAACCTTGAACCCGTAAATTAGGGGGCTTCTGGCCTCGCTCGTAACTTACCGTGAGAGTGCATTCCTGGTAGCCGGGTTCAAGTTGTTCTCTTGCTTCGGGGTGTCGGTTGTAGAGTGTATCTGAAGTCGACCTAGATTAAAGATAGTACCCTATAGAAAGGGCTGCGTGCCTGATTGCTTCGTGTCTCAAGTATTTTCCAAGGTATACGATTATTCTTTGTATCTTTTCGGGCTGGTATACTGGACAGCCGTTGAAGCTTTGCCAAGCTAAACCTTATAGAGCCCGGTATAGGAACGCCACCCATATTGCCATAGACGTCTAAGGTTACCCTGTTGCTTGAAGTGCTCTGCCCGTGGGATTGTGAATCGAGGAAGGTTGGAGGGGAGTGGAACGCCCAAAGCCCTGAACCCTAAACCGAGTGAACCGAGTGAGCCCTAAACTGCCATGGCCTGTTGTGGAAGCAGGACGTGGCGTCGTACTTTCTTGCTCAGGGCTACCGTGGCTCAGCTCAAAGTTTTCAGGTTCCATTGCGCATGTCCATACACGTCGAGTTAGGGTTGTTTATATAGCGGTGTATTTGAGGATCATTGGATTAGGGGTTGCATGTTCGGAGTTTCTCAACACTATTGGACCTTTTTGTGGGGCTTTATGAGAGGATCCCAAACTGGTCGAAGGCACAAAAATGTCAGACGCTTCTTTGAATACGATGATTGGTATCCTTATCCACTAACATGAGTAGGACCCTCCCAGATGAAGCTAAATCCTCAGCGGTGTAAATAGTGTTAAAGCCCCTTTCCCGAAGCTCCACAGTCACCCAAACTTTCCTGAAGCAAGTTGATGAAAGAAATGTTGTTGCATAATTTCATGTGCCCAACGCAGCGCAATACCTAGGACCTTGATAACTTAGGAAGACGCAGCATTCCTCAATCTTCTATCAACAGGGGATTGGCAAGGGTTTGCCACAACATGCAAATCCTTGTAGCTCCCCTACTTACAGGGGCTTAGTAGGGAAT
>CAJNIZ010020125.1:73490-87556 GCA_905231905.1 Symbiodinium pilosum | reverse complement strand
TGCCATATCTTCCTCCCTGTTCTGCATTACTTGTGCTGACAGGGATTTGGATATGCGTTCCCGGCAGTGACGAAAAAAGAAGAGTGTTCTGTCCGCTTCTGATTAGATTCAGTTCATTGGATCTTTCCTCTATTTATTTGATTGAATATACTTCGATCAAATTGTTTTCTCTGCNNATTTGAGATTCGCCTCTGAACGTGCGTGTTGGTCTCCCGCTCACGCAGCTAGCGCTCTCAAAGGCCATCGCTCAGGGCGAAGGCGCAATGGTGATGGAAGAAGCCATGATGCCGAAGCAGCAGATCGCAGCGGCCTGGGGACTGGCGAGGCCATCCCAAGCGCGGCAACAATCAAATGTCAACAACCAGCCCCGGCGCCCAAGTGCCATCCCGAAACAGCGACCTGGGCAGCCAGACGCAACTGCAAAAGCCTTGGAGATCGATGTTCTTCCAAGTAATCAGCGAGCTGGAAATCCTGACCCAGCTCAAGAAGGCTACCGACCATGTGGCGTACCCAAGCACAGAGCAAGGAAGCCACGACAACGCTCCGGGCAACACTTCTCACCATCCTTTGGATGGAATTGAAGGCCAGGCTCGACAAGTTCTGTCCGATGCTCAAGCTCACAAGCCATTGGTGGATGGCGGACTTCTCAGAGTGAGTCCGCTGGTGTGGCTATGGCGATACACGGTGTGGCAGGAGGGCGGCGCAAGCCATCCCCTGTCTGATGCGGAGCCTCTTCCTCACTCGGAGGTGCTGAGCGTCGTCAAACAGCTGTCGATACTATGCAGCCAGGACGGGATGGTTCATCGTTTTCAGCCCTTTCAGCGCCTTGCGGAATTATAGCTCACTCTGACGACTCGGCAGTCGGCTTCCGGGCACACGAGCTGTTGGGGAAGTAGTGAACCTCAGTGCGCTCCTCCTCGTGGGGAAAGCATCAGGAGGTCTCCTCACTCCACCTCGGAAAGACAGTGCGCCGCCTGATTCCTCTCTGCGCGCCCCAAGCTTGGAGGGTACGAGGTCTCCTCACTCCTCACCCAGTGAGTGCTAGCGCTGTAGGGCTGTAGGGTTTTCCAAATACTAGTCCGATTGGACAGGAGTGACAAATTTGACCAGATCCCCGCAATATCCCCACTACCGATCGCCGTAATTATCAAACCTCTAGGGAGGAAACTCGCGCCGGTTCAGTCGGGGGGGGCAGCAAGTGGCAGCAAGCGTTACCCGGAAAGGGGATATGAGGGCAAGCGCGCGGGCAAGCCAAAAAATGCGTGACGCTCAAGCTCAGGGTAGCCTTGCCAGTTGGCGAAACCGCCTGAGGGGCCTTAGCAATCCGCTTGGAGTCAGTCTACTCAATACGTCCAACTACTAACTACTGTAACCTGAATGCCTCAGCGCTCATGCTGGCGTGGTCGCTGCTACGGACGCACGCCACATGGGGGTCCTCGGCTCTGCGCTGTCCTTCCTTGCAAGGCTCAGCTCCATGGACTTGGCCACGCGCAGGCAATGGCAGGCATTCTTGAGGGCAGCCAAGTCAACAGCACAACATAGCAGAATTTCTCGCGCACCTCATTGACCCACACTGACACTGTGCCCCTTTTATGGTAGCTGGAGCGCTCGCAGGATTGCAGCCTGCCAAGTCAGGGATGCAGGCAGGATCCACTTCCATTGCAGGCTCAAAGGTGTGACCGATGCTCAAGACGTCGTGGAGGTCTGGCAACAGCAGCCTGATGTTCACTCACGCCTGGGACCATGCCCCCAACATCTTGTTGATCATGCTAGGTAGGTTTGAACATCGTGGCAGACGTGGTCGCAAACTTACGCATGTCGTTGACGTTCCTACCAAGTTGCGCATCCCGGTCTTCCCAGGCCAGGGCATGGGCATTCATCAGGAGGAGTACAACCCGCGTGCAGGAGCCATCCATGTGGGCGATCAGGCACACACGGGCCACTGTCGTGCATTCAGCGTCACCCGCGCTCCTCGATGCGGGGAGGGGCAAATGCCGCGCCCGTTCTCAGTGCTGCTAGGGACTTCGTTATAAATGACGATAACGCGAGTCCTGTTGCTAACAATATGGCGCACCTTCAGCTGTTGCGACGCGACGCATATGTACTGGCTCTCCAGAGGATGAGACCGTGATACCGGACTTCGCGGGGCGTTTCACCCTAGCTCGTAGTGCGCAGCATGCTGTCGGACCTCACGAGGTACAGCACGTTGCAGGCTACATGGCGTCCTCGCAAGTAAGATCGCCCGCATGTCTCAGACCCTGGGACAGCGTGTGAATGAATGTGAATGAATGAAAAAAGATAGCCCTCTAGACAGGTTCCGTCGCAGCTTCTACCTGAAACTTTGCAGTGTGAGCCCACACTTGTGCAGGCCCAGTGCAGGCAGCCTGGGCACGCGTGACGTCTGCAGTGGGGTTGGGGGTGTCTACTCGTGGCGACTGCGGCATTATACTGTGTAGGCGTGGGAGGATGTGCTTCCACCCCGTGTTTGATGCGGCATGCGCATCTGCAAAGTAGACTCACTCCGTTCCCCGTTGCAGCAAAAGAAATGGTCCGCAGTGCTCAGTGCTCGATTTGATATTAAATATATTTGTGCCTTTATATATTTGATGGACCTGCTTCTATTGTGCAGGAGTTTTGTGACGGCTTCCCTTTTGTTTTGGCTCGTTGGAAGTATTATCGATGATCGTCATCGTCTTTGGGGACCTCCGAGCTGAAACTGTACAACAGGAGATGCACGTGGGCAGATCAACGTTCAATACCCTGTTTGATGTCAGGCCGGACGCTCTGGAGCCCCAAGCAATGACTATTTTGCAGGAAGCCCCCGGGCTTGTTGCTTTAAACACCTGCATGGGTCAGGCCAAACCCACACAACTCAATTCAATCAGTCATCCAACGGGCAGGATGGCCGAAACCAAATCGGCTTCATTCTCACTAAACAAGCAACAGCCCAAACACGTCGCAGTCAGACCACACCCTTCCGGCAGATGGCGGCAGCATATAAGACACCACAGTCTTGAGACTACAGTCCGTCGTATGAATCATCATTTTTTCCCGATCAAACAAATTGAGATTCAAAAGCTTTGTACACAGGCGCTGGATGAAGTTGCCAGAGGTTGCCAGAAGGAGGAGCGTGGAAACTGAAATGGTAGGTGAGCGAATTAGGCAAACAATGCTTGGCATAAATTCCTCTTCCACAGCAAAAAGTATAAACAGCATCTTAATGACGGTATGCCAGGGGCGCTTGCCTCTCCAGGCCAAAGAGCCACGGGAGTGCAACAAAGAGATCATTCATCTCTGGCAAGTGCACAAGGCGGCTGTGCATATTCCTGTGCAACAGTCGATCCACACTAAGACCTTCGTAGCGGGGCAGGCCGCTGCCAGACATTGGAAAGCAGCAAGGAAGCTAAACGCAGGTGCCACCAGGCGAAAAATCACAGTTTTGCACTTCCTTGGTGATGCCGAAAAAGCGGCCACCGCAGGAGACCTGCGAAAAGTTTACGCAGTTGTTTGGACATGCCAGTTTAGTCACGTGTGCTCCATGAAGGAGATTCTTGCTCAGGAAGGCTGAAGCCACACTGTTCGCACTAATCGTCCAAGCCCCGTCCAGAATATCCACTGCGGTTGTGCTTTCATGCGTGCATTTTTCACACCACTACAATTTGTTGACGTTGTGATTCGGCTTCGTTTGAGAACGCGGCTTGAAGGGTTTGAGGTGTGCAGGTGATAATTTTTGTGACATATACATGTTAATTTAGCCAGGCCATGCAATTTAATTTGGCTCATGCCTACAGAAATTCGAGCTTTTTACGAAATGTCAGTCACAAGCCAGGGCCAAACCGGGGATGTTTTGAGCCATGAGATGGGGAGGGGCGCCCCCAGGCACCCCAGAGGCTTCCAAACAAGACGGTTCGTTTGCTTTTGTTTGCATTGAACAGGATGTGTCAGGGGCAGTTCCGGGCGATGTCTGTCATGCTCCAGCAATTTGCGCCCACCAATGGTTGCGCAATTGCATTGCAAGTTCAGTTTGCAACGCCGTCAACATTTATTCAATTCCATTGAATTTGTGCTTGTTCTTTCGCGCGTGAGCGGTGTCCATTCATGTTTCAGGTCTCCATTTTTGTGATCAGAAATTGTTACATTCCAGTTCACTTTACACGCCTATGAGAAGTCATCGTGCTGTCCGCAAGTGGGCTGCATCATTTATCAAACAAAATTGTCACCAAGATCATTTGATGAAATATGAACAGCAGATGGAGAACGAACAATGTATACAGGATTCGCCACATTTGTTAAATTGGTGGTACGTCGTCAGGGGTTTAGATGGATGATGTTGTTTCCAACTTTCTGGACGAAGTTTATTGGCGGACTGCGAATTTTTGTTTAAGTTTGGGCTGCTGTTTTTGGTCTGGTCTTGCCTAGCCTCTATAGTCTCATAGTACAGTTTTTCCGCGCGTGTGAAGGCCATGCGATGGGCACACAATCAGCATCATAGACCATGCACATGGAACAAGCGTCATGAAAAAACAGGCCGGACTGTAAGAATAACGGTTTCAGTTGCGTCCACAAAGCGCTGGGCGTGACATGTTTGTCACGGCGAGCAAGGGTCCCGTGTCGAGCAGCTTTCAGCTGTTAGCCAGACATTTTGAAAAGTGTTGGCATGGTTTGACATGTATAAAATTTGGTCCAACATTCACTTGCGTGTCCCAGTTGTTTTTCATCAAAATAGTTTGCTGGTTGTCATGCATGCATTCCGGCGGTGTGACTTCGGTGTTGCTGCTTGATGATTTCATGCAAGGTTTGGGAGCTTTCGGACCTGTGCAAAGCACAGTGTTTCGACACAGGTGCCACCCGTGCATCTCATGCGTCTCATCAACCTTGTGAGCTTCATGCCAAACTGCCAGCCATAGAAAGCCTGCAGCATTCAAGCATTCGTCACAAAGCAGCCATACGATTCCAGCTCAACATTGTTCAACACATCCAGAGCTGTTTCCGCATACTGGCATGGGTTGTTGCCACGAAGCTGCATTCCAGTTGTTGTTGGTTAGGTGCTTTGTGACCTGAATGCAAGTTTGTTTGCAGTAAATGGGAGCACTGTTGAGACTTTGAGGCGCAGGCACAACTGCCGGTTCGAGAAAAAAATTACCTGAGGCCGGTACATGTTAGGCTGCCTTCTGCAAAATTCTGTCTTCTGACAGCATCTCTGCATGAGCGTGGCGCAGGTTTCATGGCATTGTGGGCTTGGTTGCCACGGTTTGGAGGTGGCAAGAATGATCCTGAATGATTGTCATCTCCTACTGCGATATCTGAGGTCGAGGGCATTCCTCTCGATCGTTATTTAGACCACTTCACTGGTTTGGGAAGACAGGAGCAGCATGAGGCGAGGGGCGTTGCACAGGTAAGTGAACTGGTCAACCAATTTTCTGCCTTGTGTACACAGCTCTTGGATGTTGCAGGTCATCAGTCGGGTTACACAAGAAGCGGAGCAAAGCACATCCTCCGGAGGGAAAGCTTTTGGCTTAGCTGAGTTATCTTGGCAGTCGGACGATTCAGCAATGATTGGCCATATTGGCCTTGTGTTGGTTCAGGCTGGAGTGTGCAATCGGAAAGTGGCACGCGCTACCTACCCAGCAGGATTATGTGTGAGATACTGAAGCGATGGCATGCCTTTGCTCAGGTTGGTTTGCTGTCCTGGAATGTTGGTGGTATTAGCGACCACCGGAAGGATCAAGGAGCTGGCTTAGAAGAGGCACGTTTTTTGCATTTTTCAGACAGTAAAAACAGCTCCCCCGGCACGATGAACGCTCTTTCCATGAGCGTAGAAAGTTCCGTAGTAACATTTGTTGGAACTCACCACATCCACAGGTCTCCACAGTTACGAGAAAACAATCCTGCAATATTCATGCAACGCAATTCAGTCAGATGTTGAACTGCCAGGAAGCGCAGGCAGCCGTTGCAGATGTTCTGCAGGCTGCAGCTGCCTCCTTACATGGAAAGTGTGTGACAATCTTGTTGTATGGTTAATGATCAGCAAAAAGGCTGGTTGTGAGTAGCTTGATGCAAGTTCAATTGGGCGAAGCGGGACTCGTTTGACATGTTGAAGCAGCTGTTAGCAGGGGCCAGTTCGATACTCAGAGGCAAGATAACAGTCAATTTCGAAGAACTTACCATGGGAATCAGTTTGCAATTGATTGTCTGAAATCCGTATAAGTGGGGGTAGTCAGCAGGCAGGTCCACAACTTGACTGCATCTTGTTTGATTGGAGGCATGTAGCATGCTCGGTGCAGGGATGTATGGACAGACTTTGGCACATGTAAGCTTTGCAAACGAAGGGGCTAGCTACTTTGCACCCATTGTGTCCATGTCGGGCAGCATGTCAAATCATGACAACGATCCAATGGTGCTCAGAGAGTGCAGACCTCCAAAAGCGATTTGAGCAAGAGTGAATACTGTTGACATGATTCAGACAAGAATCAGACGAGCAAACATTTGCGCGGATGCAATTTTGCCAGTGCCGGCTTCAAGCATGCCCATGCAGCCAATACCTTTGTGGAGCATTATCCTACGGCAAGCAGCGGATATGTTCGTCATATGCCTGGCTGAGGTTGCAAAGCTTGGTGCAGCCGATGTCATCGTTGTGGGCTTGCAGGCTGACAACTCCTTTAGTGAATGTGCGCTGCCGTGACCAAGTCGTTCGTTGACGCCGCATTTCGGTTCAGAGCTTGCAGCAATGTACCAGTAGGAGTTGACATGAATTGACGACATGTACCCAACATTCCTGGGCAAAATTTCTGAGCATTCCGGTAAAAACACTTTTGACCCAACTGACAAGTGACAGTTGTTCCTAGTTACTGGTAAAGTCGTATTCGAAGCCGGGTATTCAACTTAGCAATTTCGCAACTACATGAGGACCAAGTCTGTACGATGGCACCGAGCAGGAATCCTCCTGTTGTTGCCCCATGCCAGCATGCACCGCGACTCAATGCCAGTCCTTGCGCTTGATCGACCCTTGCCCAGGTGCACTGGAGTGCAGTTTTTGGAGCCTTCCAGAACATTTTTAATACACCGCCCGGCTGTTCCTCCTGCCAACCCTGTCTTCCTCTTAGTGTTCGACGTGAAGCAGTCTTAGGCGGTCCTTGCGTGGTTTGCATGTCGTCGTGCTTAGGCCGGGATTCCGAATCGAGTCTGGAATTGGCGGGGCTGTCAGGTGGCCGAGTGTTGAACGACTAGAGTTGCGTAATGTCGCAGTGATGTCGCATGGCTTCCAAAACATGGGGTCGCCAGGTCCGCTACCAAGTTCTAGGTGAGGACAACACTGGTCCAAGTTGTGCCGTGGCATGAACAAGTAGTCCGCCATTCGGCTTTTGACGCAAGGCATCATGGAACCTCGAAAAATCTCAACCGGCATTGTACTATTTGTACTTAGGCCTGCTCCTGCATGGTTTGCTGGTCAATGCCGCCCGGCAGAGGGGACAGTACGCTGCCGTATTAGACCAGGGTAAACCACAGCACAGACCGGCAATCATCCCATGGGTCAAGCGATATAGAAGGGCATCCGTGCCAATGTAGTGGTAGTCATACAGTCTTTTCACTGGGGGCGACCAGCATGATACCATCCGGCTTGCTGTTAAAGAACTTCACTGAAGTTACCACAACAGGGCTATATAGTAAATCATATGACTTCCTTGTTATAGCAACTTCATTCAAATTCCTTAGCAGCAACCCAGCCATTCGGACTTTGCAGAGCTGCTTGTGATTGTCAGCCAAGGCTGATCATTGGCGTCGAAATCTCCCTGAATTAGCCAAGGCTGGGTTATGCCTCTTTTGAAGCTTGTTGAGTTTATCAGCCAGCCCGGTGACCGGGATGTGTTTTCAAATCCAGGAAACCTTTTTTTGCTTCCCACCTGAACTCAGGGAGGGTTACGAGTGTATGCGATCGACTTCCTGGGCAGTGGCTACACTGATCGTCTTGAACCCCGCAGTGCAGAAGCTAGCATGCAGCATAAGAACAAGAAAGTTGTTTGTGGAGTGGAGGAGCTTGGATGCTGAGTGCTTAGGAAGCTGCTGCTATCAGTGGGGAACGCGGACGGGATCTAAGTGACGTACAGGTGGAGCTTCTTCGGGGAGCAGGTGGGACTTCATGTGCTTGTGCCGCTTGTGTGTCGAAGCAGCGGGTTTCGACACCTACCAGAGGCATCTAGGATCCTTATGTCGGCCACCAGCTGTAGTAGCATTAATTACTAATTGCTCATTCAAACTGAAGTATCACATTGTCATTGTCATCAAACTCATATGACACAGCTGGCTTGGGGATGTGCAGGTCGCCGAGAGCTCGTCTCGGCATCTTTGGCTAGAACGGTCTTCAACATGGGGTTCCCTTTTCGGGGGTCCCCCCTTTTATGGAAACCTCATGCAAGCTCCGTTTCAGGAGTTCCCACAACGAGTTTCCTGTGCGCCAGGAACCCCATGCTTTGGTTTGCTCGCTAAGTCGTTTTGGGCTGGTTTGGAAATATCAGAGCAGCTTTGGGAGTCTTGGAGCTCGACTGAGGGCATCGTGTAGATTTCAGAGTCCCTGCATGAATTTAGTAGTTTCTGAAACCTTGGTAGTTGAAAGACTGCTGAGGAGTAGCAAGGAGTTGAACTTTGCTTGGTTGAGAAGCACCGCACATCATTCATGTTCTTTCCTTGCACGTGCGAACAGAGAACAACTCATTCACTCTGCACAAGACTTCTGAGGTCCCGCTGCGGCACCCTCTCGGATCCGTGTTTCTTGTCTAAGCTTCTTGACTTCCAGACCTCCGCAGTTCCCAGATCCTGGCACACTTCGTTTTGCCCGATTGCCTCTAATATTTCTAATCTAGACATTCCGACAAGAATTGTTGTCCTTTTGCTTTTGCTTCTGCAGCAGAGGTACAACATTTACACTTGGAGCGAGCAAGTGTGCGATTTCATTGATGAAGTCGTGAAAGCTGATACCTTCCTGTGGCTGGGCAAAACTGCTCGGAGCACTGGGCAAAATGTCATCAATTTCTCATTCAGCGCGCTGCCAAGGATTGGCAATTCCTTGGGCACTCTGATTGGATTCCTGCCAACATTGGAAGCTAATATCTCTTAGATAGAGTTCTTACAACAGCAAGTTTCGTTGCTAGACCCTTCTAAAACTGAAGGCCAGTCTACGTAAGGCTTGCAGGCAGCCATTGATCGCCCAGACCGCGTCCCTGGTGTGCTGCTGGTGAATCCGCGGTTTCGTCAGGAACACGTTGCGGAGGCGGCCACTGCCGAATCTGAGGGATCTGTCAAAAGTTGTCATTTTTAGTATATCTTCAGCCCCAAATTTGAGAATCTACCGCGTTAATAATATGATGCGTACATGACGGCTTTTCGCAAATGTTTGTCACTTACATGCGGAGCAGAGTACATGGGAATCAGAATGTATGTAATTGCGTCTCAAATGATGATGATGATGATGATGATGATGTTTGCGGGAGACTGTGTTGTACTGCCGAAGGCTCCACCGCTGGCCAGGCCCAGCTTTGTGCGTGCTCTGCGATTCTTTCAGGTTGGGGTCTCTTTGTTGTGTTGTGCAGGCCGATCATTAGTTGGATACAGGAGTTGCTACGCGAAACTTCCGTGGCTTGGACTGGGAATGATGGATGGGCTAGCTACCGGCCATATCTCTGTTGCATGATTGAGGTGGGCCAGTCGCTCTACAGCATGCTGGCCAACAAGGACACTGTGAAGCAGATCCTGAAAGAGCCCTACTACAATGCGTCTCAAGTGCCCCACTTGGCAAAGCAGAGTCCATGCTGGAAGTTCTCAAGATAGTGGACATTCTGGAAGGTCTGTGTTTCAGTTTCAGGAAGTGGAGCCAAGGTGTCTGATGAGCTGGTGGATGTTCTGCTGACGCCACTTTTGCTTGAGGGTGCAGCAGAATCAGTTTTCGACCCTGGTGCTGCGATTCTAGAAGTTGCTGACTGAAGGTTCCGTAACTGATTTACTTTTTGTGAAAGAGCTGAGGATACATTCTCGTACTCGTCTGGCCCACTTCTGGAACAGTTACTGCAGGACTTGACTATCGTCCAGCACGATCTTCCTGGGGTTGAGCCTTCTTGCTTTGCAGGATTCTCGCTTGGCAGCTCCCGTTTGGGCATCTCAGCTTAATGCACACCCGCACACCCTTGCGCCTACACCGCATTATGCCAATGCTTTTCCAGGCATGCTGGGGAGACAAAGATCCTTGGACTCCGCTGGAGCGTGCTTCGGCCCTCGATGAGCTCCCCTCTGTGCGGAGGTTGATCGAGTTTTCTGGCAGCAGTGTACGCACCTGGCAAGCTGTCAGATTAGTCTGGGCTTTCCTCTGAAGTTTGTGTGGGCTGCCATAGTCTTCAGGTTTCCAGGAGTGGGCCACTGTCCGCATGATGAAGCGCCAAGCGCTGCCAAGCTGCACACTGCCCAGTGACCAACGGATGCCTGGCCCTTGTGTCAACTAAAGGCAGTGAACCAGTTGATTCTGGAGTTCACGCGAAATATCTCTGGGGCTGAGTTGCGGCAAGATGCTAGCTAGCTCGATCCTTGCGCGGAGCTAAAAACAGCCATGCAGAGAGGGCATCAAATGTGGCGTGCTAGCAGCTGTTTCCAGTCTTGCCTGCTGTGACTGGCGAGAAAACACTCCTCCTGTGTCTGTCGCGGTAGGAGATCATCAGCTTGACGCCCTCCAACGCCATGAAGGGCACAAGTAGTTTCAACGAGTCTCGCCCAAGCCTTGGAAGTGTGGAAAATGTTGCTGGACAGGCTTTGCATGTTTTACCGCCCCAGAGCGTGAGGCAAAAACCAGACATTCTATGGTTGGCCGGAAACCGTGGCGCAGTGGGTGGAGCTTTTGCTAGGTGTGGTTGAAGTCCTGGCAGTGTCTTTGATCAACATCGCAGTACCTGTTGAAGGCGGGCTCAACTCTCGACCGCTGCCAGCAGGAAAAAGCTTCTGCACGACCCTCGGACACCGGTAATGGCTCGAAATATCGATGGTTCAGCAGTTTTGCCTGATGATTCCTTCTAGGCTCCATGGACCACAGGGCCCGCATCCTGGTGCTCACATCAGCTACAGAGAGAGTGCTCCCTGATTCCATTGGTCAGGCCTATGTATTGTACGGTCAGCCCGTGTACCTATTCGGGCTGCTGCCAGGGGCTAACGATTTGTGTGTTGTGGAGTGGGCATCCTGGTCTACCTGATCCATGCTGAGGTTGTGCGTCTTTTGTCCGGCATACCTGCTGAAACACATACGCGATTTTGGTGTGGGCCTTGGTTTGGAGTCCAGCACACCGTTTGCATGTGGGCAAGCCAGGAATGGCGGAGAAGCCTATGGATCCACGAATCAAGTCAGGCAGGATGACATGATGCTGCAACATGCTGGTCTCTGCTCCTCGATCTCGTGTGAGGTGCCAAAGGCGCCGTGGCATGCAGATTCGTTCTCTGGGTCTGGCCCGTAGCATGCTGAACACATTCAGGCATATTCCCTCCTGCGGCGGTTTGGGTTCGTCCTGTGTTTTTTTGCTGAGGACAGGAGCTTCTGCTTCCTGAACTGCCACTTGGCAGCCACCACCTCGAACTCAGCCAGGCTCTGCCTCTCTTGTCATCTTATAGTAGCGCAAATAGGGATCAACCAAGCCCGGAGCCTGTGTTGAGATGAAGTAGAATGTAGAAATTGGGCCTTTCACATGGGCATGGTGCGTTTTTTCCTTCATTGCTCGAAGCAGAGAAGAGCAGTGCTTCGTTGACTGATTGGGTAGTTCCCGCAACTTGGACAGGCACCAGGACTTTTGCGGCAATGCCTACAGTCTATAGCATAGCAGTTATAATGGTGGTGCTGACAGACTGTAACGGAGATGCTACTAGTTAATTGCGCACAATCTTCATAGAATGCTGGCAGAGCCTCTCAAGCAGTCGTGCACAATCACCAAAACTGATGCATTGACTAGCCAACTTGCAGGTATAGCGTGCGAGATCTCAAGCAGCGCATGCAGCAGATGCAGCAGTGCTGGACAGAGGCGTGGCGTAAAATGGTACTCGACAAACAGGGCGTGCTTTGGCTAGGAGCAGAGCATGTGACATCATTTGCATGAAGGGAGTGCAGCAATACATCGTATCTCTGCACCCACGGGAATGTTGCTCTCAGAGCCTATGTCCCTGCTCAGATCAAGTTCAAGTCTCATGTCAACCAAATGGTCGGGAACCTTACAGCAGGGTATTCCAGACAGCCATACGTGTCGTTTCTTCACCCACGAGTTGAAGGTCTACCCTGTGCCTGCTCACCGGGCGATATTCTTGATGGGGGACGGGGCTTTGTTGCACTGGCAAAATCTTTCCAAAACCGCAGGTCGATGTGATGTCTCAGAAAGTGAAAGCGCATGAAACCTTCTTCTGGCAGGATACCAACATGAGGCTGGTCAACAGGGACAGCAAGAAGGACTTAATGCCTGCAGAGTGCCTGTTGTTGCATGGCAAGCTGGAAGCAAGCCAGGATTTCCACTCGCGTACAATGCAAGCCTTGGGTCGGCTTGGCTTGTTGCAGTGGGGACTATGGGAATATATGGGAATATACAATATCATAATGGTATATAATGGTTATACAGGGATTATCTTCGCATATTCCCTACTGCCCTGGCATAGGCGAGTCGGATGGCTATATGGACCTGTGGAAGTTGGATCAGCTTAGCCAGGACTGGTCTTGAGACATCCTCACAGACATGTAAAAGCTTTGTAAAAAAAAGCCAAGATTTGCAGATTTTGCAGGAGATGAGGGCATCTCCACAGCCTTCAATCCTTAACACTCAGAAGAGCATCGGCTGCCTAAATGCAAATGCGGGGGACCCCACTTGCTTTGGGCAAAGCGAACCTGCATCGAGAATCAGCATCTTGGCCAAGGTCGCAAGGGACGAGAAAAGCATGCTCTCACACTGGTCTCATGCTTGGTCGCATCAGTCGTGGATGTCAGCACGGGGTTGGGGAAAGTAAGGCACCTCGCTTTTTTTGCGAGTTCTCATGGCAGAGAGCACAACACTGCAAGTGCAAGATCCAGGCGAGAACCCTTCGTGGACGCCAATCAGGGGCCGCCATTTCCTCCGACGTTTAAGCTTGCGGTGCCATGAGCCCAGCATAATCGGCGAAATCCTACTGCAGAGCTTCTGATGCTGCAGGCCAGGGCCCGGCTACAGCAAGAAGCGAGTGCCTGTCCACCGCTCGAACAGTTTTGGGATGCCATGGGCATGTATCCCTATAAAATCCCAATAGAATCCACAGATAAGCCCCATCAAATCCCTGTGTAAGCCCCATGTAATCCCTACATAATCCCCGTGCAAAACTGAGGCCTGGACGGACCGCGTCCTGTATAGTGGTGACCACGCGGAGCCAGCAGCCCAAGACCGGGACATTGGGTTAGGGTTTAGGGTGTACCGGGTTTCCGTTAAGGGATTTAAGCCAAAGGTAAGGTTACCATAATCTGGGTATATAGGATTTACGGTGTGGGGTGTAGGGTTTAGGGTTCAGGGTACCATAATATGGGTATACAGTAAGTNNNCTTGATTTAGATTCCTTAACAGCAGTGCAGAAGAGAATGGAGGAGGGACGTCTCTGCTTGGCTGCTTGCGCCAGGCCGCTAAAGTATGGCTCCGTCGAGCAGACCAAGGCCACTGCCACAACTGCCATGCTATATACTTGCTACTAGTATAGGGCTGTGGCATGGTCTGTGCTTGCTGGATCGTGCTGGGCTTGGTGCATAGGTGCTTAGCCCGCCCCACAACGTTTCGGACCATGATCCAGTGTGCGCTCCTCTTCGCCGAGTCACTTGTTCTTGACGACTCTCAGCGAAACATTTTGCAGGTATGCGTTCTTCAACGTGGAGTGCATAGCGATCCATCCGAGGACCTGACCTTTCTTGACCTACTGTCTGAAGAGTATTGTGTGGCACTATGAACTGCCATATATTTAGTGCACGGCGTGCTTTTGGCTGGATTATGGATAGAAAAGATCCTGAATGACTCCTCGGGACTTCACTCACCACGGTTCTCACTTGG
>CAJNIZ010020125.1:38589-72413 GCA_905231905.1 Symbiodinium pilosum | reverse complement strand
GGGTAACCCAAAACCGAAGGCCCCACAATTCAAACCAAAACACCGCAAAACGAAGGGGTAACCCAAAACCGAAGGGGCCAACGTCCGAGATAACATTTCAACCTTTGGAATTTTGCCGATAGCTCATGTAGCATAAAGAAAACTCCGAGATGCTACCATCGCAGCAGCATCAAGCTCGACATCGTAACGGCCGTTGCCACCATCAACTTGGGAGTGCATGTTTACTTGTGATTATTCAGCCTTTCCCCCCATTGCCACCAACATTCGCTACATATCCTCGTGTCGCTTTCCAGCATCATGTTAAGAATCAGTATGAGTATGACAACTATCATCATCATCATCCTCATCATCATGATCTATATCATTACTGCCCTCAAGATGACCATCATCAGCATCATGGTGTGTGTCTGCAAGGTTGCGGCCATGATGATGATGATGATGATGATGGTGATGATCATCATCATCAACGTCAGAAACATAAACCTTGTACTAGACTGTTGCTCGACACCAGCACTCTCCGCATCATCATTGCGGCTCCTCCTCTTGTTTTCGCCTCCCCAGCCGGATGATGATGATGATGATGATGATGATGATGATGCTGGTGGCGGTGGTGGTGGTGATGATAACGATGGTGAGGATGAGAATGAGGATGAGCATGAGGATGGTGAGCATGAGAAGGATGAGGGTGATGGAGGATGACGATTCTCATGCTGATGATGATGATGACGATGATGCTGATGATGATGGTGGATGGCGAGGTCGTTGATGTCAGCATCATCGCCATCAGCGTGCTCATCTGTCTTCTGTCTTTACGATCATGGCCAGCCTTTGTCCCTGTACTGAGCTTGGAAAGCGATGATTCATCAGTTTGCTTCTTGTGGTCTTGCCAGCTTCCACACAAGTGCGCGTCTCTGGGAAACCCGAACAGGATGAAACCTTTGGCAGCGTTGTGCTGCCTGCAAATCAGCCGGAGATGGAAGAGATATCAAGGCGTAAACGTCAACGTCTTTAGTGTGCTTCTGTGAGAGTCTACTTCTGGGTGTGCTCTGCATGATGATCTTGGACCCTCAGGAAGCTGTACGAGCAAGTGACTTCGCTGGGTCCTTAAGAGAAGCTCAAACCTGATGCGACAAGTAGACTAAGTAGACGCAACAGAGCGTTGTCTGGCTCAGCACTTTGGCTGAAGTGAAAGCTGCCGGTTGTTGCTCCTGTACCTCCATTGTGTCATGGTTTCACGTGGTGCTTCAAATCGACTGCTGGCTTGTGTGGCAACATGGTATTCAACTGTTGCTGTTGTGGCAGAGTCTGAACCGACCATCGATCTTGCACAAGAATCAGAGTGTAAGTTGGAGGCGGACGGACAGTGCCCAGAAGCTGCGTCCAGCTTCATCCAGCTTAGAAGAGGGCAACTAAGAAATAACGGCTCCTGCGAAGGAGAAGCTTTCACAAGCGTGGCTAGACATATTCGCTCTGCTGTCAGAGGTGCTCCGCCTGAAAACAAAATCATTGCTGCATTCCGCCATGGTTGTGATCCAACATTGCCAGCGTATTCGTCAGATTGTCCTGCAGTTAAAGCGTCGCACTCAGAAGCTTACTTCCACACGCTGGAAAAACTCAACAGAGCAGTTGGCAAGTTTGGTGCTGTTTCGATGTCTTTTGATGACTTTGTCATGGTTTCTCTGCATCATTGCATGTGGCAGAATCGCCACAATCCTGGCGATCAATTTGGAGATGATCCCTTCGACACCTGCACCCCCAAGAAGCTGTGCAGCATGATCACAACCAGGGCTGATTTCGAGAAGCATTTGCCGCTGGTGTCGCTAGAAGCACAGCAGCATCGGCTCGGCCGTTCAATGCGCACACCAACCCCTGGGTGGCCTGGCACTGGAAAAGCATATCAGATGGTCCGCGTATCGCTACTGCACCTCGGCAGCATTTCTGGCTGTGGAGTCAAGGTCTGAGCTTGTCTCCTGTGTCCTCGTGCTATCCAAGGCATAAAGCAGACGGCACCGGATCGGCTCCTGAGACCATCTTGGGGAAAGGCGGTTTGAGGCTCTCCGTGATTAATGGAGGATGGGCCGAGCAAGCCACTCTCTACCTGGAGCCCAAGTACGAGCAGGACTTCCAGGTTGCTTGGGGGAAGACTCGAAGCGGCATGCTTCCGAAGAACAAGCTCGGAGGCCCTCCGCTTCATCTGCAGAGTGGCCTCGTGGCAGCTCGTCCTGGGGAGGCGATCCAAAACTTCTCGGATACCCCAGTTGTTGCCAAGATGCCGCCTGCAGCTGGCAAGCCTATTACATTTCTTGTGATTGGTGATCCTTGCAACGGGAACATGCTGGGTTTTGGCCAGTGCGGCTTCCGTGACTACTATGGAGTAAACAGGACGCTGCCAACGTTGTTGAATGCTGCCCTACCCAGCACCGATGTCTGGTACCTCACCGGCGACAACTTTTACGATCGCTATGGTGTTTTTACGGTCAGTATTTTCGCGCAGCTTGAGCCAGCTGCACAAGGTATTCCACTGATCTCAACGCCTGGAAATCACGACTACTGGTTTGATGGCATTCCTGCTACGGCTGTCAACTCTTATGAACTGGGCTATGATCAGTTTGCTATTGGCGGAGCACAGTTCCTTGGTCCTCAGAAGCATTGTTTGGGGTAACGCCTATACATGATACTGAACAAGAGCAGTGCTGCCTAGTATTGACTCCATGAGTGGGCATGGAAGGGTTTGCCAGGCATCCCAGTTTCCATTTTCTTTTCCATTTGATTCTCCATTATTGACTAGGATCCCATTACAGTAGTTTCCATTTTATTTTCCATTATCCCAATATATCCCCAATATAAACCCTAAATAACCTGAAGTGTCCATGTCGGAGCCAGAGCTTTGAAAAGGCCCAGAGGCCTGTGGCGCGCTGCATGGAAAGATTCACGTTGCAGGGGGGTACTGTGAGATGTTGGCATCAAGGGTTCGAGGAAAGGGATGTGGGAGGGGTTTTCAAAGGTATCCGGGAGGACAAGTTGAGACTGGCAGTCGTGATTTAACGGGAGTTGAAGCTGGGTCTGAGACTGGTATGCAATGGTATGGGGCTGGAGGCAACTCAATTGATCCCCATGTCTGGAACTCCCAAGAAACTCCTTGTATCACGCTGTGACTAAAAGTAGTGGGGAGTGGGGCAGCGAGGTTCTATGCAATGGACTCTGCAGCGACTTTTGCACCAGCAGCACCCGCAAAGGATCAGATCTCGCCAGCAGGGACCGCAGCCACCAAGTTTTCGCAAGCGCCTGCATTCTTAGATTTTTCTGCTGTCCCAAAAGACACTGCGAAACCGGCAAACTTCCAGCACTACAGCATTGCGGGCAATGTCGGCTTCATCGTCATCACCTGCGTTGGAGGAGACCCCCGCCCGTTTGTCACGGAGGCATGCAGCTTCATGAAGGAGAAGAACCCTGATCTCGTTCTGATGCTTGGCCATTGGAACAAGCCAGGCAGTGGCTGTACCACTGGCTGGGATGTGCCCAACGTCACTGCCTGGGCCCTTGATAACTCGGACTGTGCGGCCTTCAGGGGCCAGTCAGGCAAAGCACCTTACGGCTCTTCTGGAACAGCAGCTACACGCATGAAATTTATCGTAGGCCATCAACACTGCAACTGCATGACCAGCTTTGCACTCACTGTCAGGGATACCTGCCTGGATGACACTGCGGACCCGTCTGAAGTTGATGGCTTCATCATTGGTTCGCACGGAATGTCTTGGGATCCACAGGAGACAGAGCCCCCATGCAGTTCTCGGTTTGGTCTTCCGGTGCTTCGGACAGATGGTAGTACATTGACCTTCGCTTATGCAAAGCTGTCTTTGGAAACGACGGTCACGCACTGCCATTGGTATGACCTGTTCTGCCATGCTGGCCCTGGTGAAGTCTCAACAACAGATCTATGGGAGTCCTTCATGTCCTTCACCCCATCTGGCTGGTCGTATAAGGCCGCGGGCCCTTGGGGAAAGGGCATCATTAAGGACAAGATGGAAGGCCTCCTGGCGTGCTTGAAGGATAAGGGCACGCATGAATGTTCCAAGGATGCCAGCATTTTTGACCAATGGTACTCAAAGGCTCTGCAATGAAATGATACTTTAAGCTCTTGAGCGCTGCTTCTCGGCCGTACGCTCCGAAAGTGGCCAGAGCAGTGCTGTGATGCCGCGGATCTTTGTTTCATCAAGTTACTCTTCCTTTGACTTGGTTCATCTTGATACTCATGTGGACAGAAGTTCCACGTCTCTGCGTAGATTTGTTCCAAGTCATGGCATGACCTGCCATTGCAAGATGCAGATCCTTAATCTGCCCTGCCCGACATCCGCCTAGAGAGCGAAGAACAACTCATCTCCCGGACTTCCATCGGTGCAGCACTGATGTGCACAGGCAACTGCAAGCTAGGCACAGGGGCAGTATTGTACCAGGCTGGACGACACAAGCCAGTCCGCGCTGGCTTGCCTGATGCTGCAGGAATGTCAAGAGGCCGGCAGAGCAAGGAAGACTAAGGTTCCAAAATTCTCGTCAATGCCATTTAGTTTCGTTAGTCTTCCTTCACTATAGGGTTGATAGAATCCTGAAGGGCCTGCTCGAGCTTCCAAGTTCTGCCAGCTGTATGGACAGGAGTGTTGGAAGGCTCTCTGTGCACAGCTGGAGCACAAGTGGACCTCTCAGTTGCCAATCTTCATGTGTTGCGGGGGTAGTTGTGCACTTGAATCGATTCCACTGCGTCTGTTTGTCAAGGCTCGGGTGCTCCATTCGTGGCCTTCTCAGATCAGGTTGTCATCGGTCTTACAGTATATCTGCTTCGACATGAACCCAGGCCACGTAGTGTCTACTAACTCCTCCAGTTACCCGGACCTCATGGATGAGGAGACAGCAGTGAGTTGTTGGCGGCAGAGGTTCCGCAGGTATTCCATTCTCCTTCCGCCATGCTGTGCGCGTAGGAGGAGGAAGAAGTCGTCAAAAGACTGGACTCCGAAGCACTCCGCGAGGGTCTGAGGGAGGCGCACCTGACTCATTGTGTTTGCAAGCGAGACGGCAATCCATTGACGGGTGTGGTTGGTAATCTGGATCTTCGTCAAAGTATCAAGAGGCTGTCATTGGTCACTAGTTATTCGTTTTTATTGCTTGAGTGCCGCTGAGCAAGGGCTCAAAAGCAAACACATTATTTATAGACATATATGCTAATAGAGACTCCAGCAGGAGGTCTTGCATGGCCTTAAGTCAAGGACTCTACCGCTTCAGGGTCTGTGAGATGTGTACCTGATTTGCAAACAAAACGGTCTTTACATGCTACCAAGGGCATGAGCTCATCAGCTGACCGACAGTTTTGGTAACCGTCAACATGAGGGGCATCCGACACAACAACTCACCCTGCCAAAACAAGAGATTCCAGTTTAAGTTTTATGGCTCAGTGCTAGGGCTCTTGTAGCTGAAGACCTGCACTTGAAAGCTTGTCCATTCAAACCTTTCAAACCCTAGAGTATGCTCCGCATTTCTAGATGCTCGATCTGATAGGCAAAGGCAAAGACGGCAAGAATCTGAATTTCTCCAGCATAGATGCCCCATATCATTGGCGGTTAAAGGATTCCTTTACTTTCGGTAGAACCATGCTGGCACAAAGTCGCTTAAACAGTTTTCTGGGTGGTTTCTGCAGACACTCACAGGAGCAAATCGTGATCTGAAAGCCAAAGACCCCTTGAGACCAACAACTCCCACTCAGGGCAGTCTCGTTCTCAACCAGGCATGTGTCAGAAGGTTGAAAGATGTTTAGCCGGAAGCAGGGGCGTGTATTTAAGATCAACCCTCTTCAGTCCGACCATTAATAGTAGGGACATCAACATAATTTACAATAACCATGCTACCTCGATAGTCCATATACAGTCCTCGATTGGGGGCCCCTATATCTTGAGAGCCCCACCAAATTTCAAACCACTGTAAACCATTACGATACCAGTTTTCATTTGGCCACTATCTTTCCATTTGACTCTCCATTCCTGGAAGAATGAATGCTGCTAAACCCTTAACCCTGTATATATTCCCATATATCCCACCCTCCAAACCTAGTACCCTAAACCCTAAACCCTAAACCCCTCTAAAATTCCCTAAACCCTAAACCCTAAACCCGTGTGTGCCGGATGAGTTTGTTTACCTCAAGGCTCCCACGATGGTTAGCAGGGCTGGTAGAACTGCTCGGCTGTGACTGTCTGTGGTGATTTCAGATGAGGGATTGCTGAGCTGGCAGTAGCGTGGCTCAGGAGTATGCGGCTAGTGAGGTTGGCCCAGGACCGTGCCGAAATGGCATCTTTAAGGATACCAAGCCTTCGAGAAAAGGTCCCGCAAAAAAAAAAAACCCGAAACCCTAAAACCCTGGGGGAGCCAGGTCTTGAGCTCCATGCAAAGGGAGCTGCCAAGCTCAAGGCCGACGCTGCTTGGAAGGGGATGGCCCTCATCGAGGCAGAGGGTCTGGGTTTTGGGGGTTGTTTGGGGGCTTGTTTGGTTTAGGGTGTAGGGTTTAGGAATTGTTTGGGTCCTTGGAGTTCAAGTTTGGGCGTTCAGGGGTGTCACGATTCAGGGACTGGAGTTAAAAGCGATGTCTCGGAGATCATTGATATTTCCAGCGGCTTGCGCGGACCCTCTATTCAAAGGATATCAAAGGGACTTCGTAAGGTTTTGTGGGGTTACTCCTGGGCATAGTGGAGATGAGAAAGGATGAGAATCACACGCATTACAGGGATAAGAAGTGATGATGTGGAGGTTAGCGGGAGGCGGCAAAAGTGGCTTCCTGAACGTGTTTTGAGTACAAGAAAGGCTTTGGTTCCGAGGACTACTTTTGCGTCATCCCCCCACCGGCTAGTTGTGGCCACAGGTGGCAATGGCAAGTATATTCAAGCATCTTGTCAAAATTTGACAATTTCCATGCCTTTGACACCTGAAGTACTTCTGGCAAACCTGACCTTACCATCCTTTCAAACAGATCCGAAAGTCATGTTAAAGGGCACCATATTACTTGGGGGGTATGCAGCAGGAACCCATTTGAAACAGAAAGCCATCACGCTTGTCTGCACAGCCAGTACCAGGTTTTGGGGAACCCTTAGCTGTCGCAGAGTTGTGATGAGAAGCTCAAGATAGAGGCAAGAGGCCCTGTAAGGCTGATGGCCTCAAACAACCGCTCTCGCCACCCCTGGTATGGAGAATCTCCTATGCCCCTTCTCCATCGCAGAGTCCCCTTGCTGGCAGGAAGAGCTCCAATTCCTTGCTCAGCTTGTGAAATCTCATAGCAGTTACTAGTGAAAGGAGGCGGAACGAATATCCAACGCAGTTTAGGAGGTTCATGGAGGTTCAAAAGTTCAACGCTGCGAGACAAGGGTATAGATGTGGTCTGGGGGCCCATTGGCTTTTGTTACGTGCTGTGCCACAGCGAGAAGTGACTCGGAGCCAGAGTGCTCTTTGCTAAGAGCAGCTGGCCTATCTCACAGGAATATGACGTACAAGTATCTTTGCAGCTGTGCTAAAGTTGAAGCAGTTTTCAGATTGGTGATGAGATGGCCAAGCTTGCTATGGTCGCTTGTCGCATCGAGAGGCTGTAGATTTTCCTGTTAACAGCCCTGGCGTCAGCACTGTGACAGCTTCTCTGGGAGACCTGTGCATGCCCTGAAACCCGGGCCAGGTCCAATGTTTTTTGGAGCATGACTTCACAAATCTTCACAAGCTGCTGATAGCTGTGGTGAACCACTGAAAGGTGCTTGGGTGCGAGAGCCACGGAGCCCCGCGTTCAGCTCAAGCGCAACTTTCGGTAGTTCGGTAGTGGAGTTTACGTCTCCCTGCAGCTCACAAGGTGGCTGTGTGGGAATCCCTTCATGAAGCAGTGTTGTGACGCTACAGATGCGAAGCAATGCTTCGAAACACAAATTTCCAGGTGGGCAGAAAGGGTGGCCCAAGGCACCCCTAGGTTTGTAGCCATTGTGGCTTGCTCCGCAATGGCTGGGAGAGATACGGAGAAAGAGCTTGAGGTGGGCATGGCAACGGGAGCAACCACAGGCAGCAAGGTTTCCAAGGGATGGCTGTGTCACGGTGCGATTCAAGCATTCGTGTTGATGCAACCGCAGCCCACAGCAGGCTTGATGTAAGTTTTCATGAAGGAAGGATATCAACACAGATTGGTTCGCTGCTCTAACAAATTCAACAGAACTCGTGAGATCAGTCTGTTAGAGCTCCTTCACATGCCAGGGTTACACACCACGAGCACATCACAATCCAGGAGCACAGAGTTTTTTTCTTCCAGCTGTTTTGGCGATCTCTCTGCTGCCCGGCTTCGCCCGTCCGCGGCCTCAGTTAAGTCAGTTATCTGAAGCCGGCTTTGGCGTAGCTTTGCACAGTCCTGCGTGAGGTCATGGAGGGCCGTGCTGTGCGGGGGGTGCCCGTGCTCTGTTTGCATCAATTTACAGCCCTGCATGGTGACAGTTTGAAGAGTCGAAGCAGCAATCACACATTGACTAAGTCATCACCATATCGGAGTGCGTCCGGAATGGCCCAAGCCTTGTTACTTGTGGACCGTGGCCGTCATCACTTAGTTGCTGTCCATGCATGGCTGCCTTTGTAAGGCAAGCACGCTTGGTGCGGGAGCGAACAGACTGAGGCGTCTTGCTCCTGTGGCGGATTTTGGCAGGTTGATTGCAATCACATTGTGCACAAACCTCTTAGTTTAGCTCTCACTCGGCAAGGCTAATTACTTGAAGCTGGGCTGAACACGGAGCCTGACAGTGCGCCCGTTGTCTGGGAAGGTCTGCGAGCCCTTCCAGGCGAGCATTGGCCATCGTGCGGATCTCAGGCTAGTGGCAGGCAGTCGCAGACTTGTTTTTGCCTTGATTCCGAGTGTGGGAGCATGGTTTCATTGAGGACATGAGGCGCATTGCCAGCTTGCTTCGCCGATCACCAAGAAAGTCCACTGCTAGAGCGCTCTACACACTTTCACACTGTCGGTGTGCCTTTTGCATCATTCATATCATCCTCAAAGCATGTTGGCACTCGAGGCGATCCAGCTGGTGCTTTGCAAGGTACCGGGGAGATGCCTAGCTGCAAAAAGTCCCAGCTTCGCTGCTCCTTCAGTGCTAGATGCTGTTACCCTTAGGAGCATGAACAATTCCATTTGTTCCAGTCCGAACAGCGCCGCAAGCTCAGACGCCAAGCTCATGCAGTGCTGGAGTGGCATGCATGCCAGCGAGCACCAGCCATCACCTGCTCCTCCTTTCGGCATCAGCGATTTTCCCAGGCTTGGGAGCCTGGAGATCGGGGGGCGGCCCCCACGGGCTCTTCGGCACGGGCGCAGCGCTGAAGGGACTTCTAGAAGCCAACTTCTGATTTTCTGTTGGAAGCTGTCTAGGCTGCGAGCTTATCCCGCATGGAAGCCCCGTCACGTTTGTAGATGTTTGCAGAACCAATTGTGGTGCAGGCCTTGAGTAACCAATTGATTGGGGCATTTAGGAGCGAATTTGAGGTTTCGTGCTTTCTGGAGCCTATTGGGGTATTTGGAGCTGATTTTGGCCTTCTGGAAACAGATGTGCTTATTCGGAGCCAACCTGTGTCCTTCGGAGTATTTGCAGTCTTTGGAGCTAATTCGAGAGTCCTGAAACCATGAGCACAATTTTATTGCCTTACAAATGGCAGGTGATGCAGAACCAGTTTACGGCGCTGGCTGAGCGGATGAACAGCGGGGAGCGGCGCTTGGATTTGGCGGTGTCAGTCGCACTTTGCCTTGCCTAACAGACGCTGTGCTGTATGACTTGTTTTGCTGCGAGGTGTCAACCCTTCAGCGCCAGTGCGAGGTTGATAGGCGCAGACGGAAAGATTGCCTCGCTTAGCCCAGCGCACTTTGGTGATACTGCCTCCCTGCTATTCTGGCCCAATGCTTGCCAAGGGCTCCTTGTGGGATGCGACAGCCATGGTCTGGGGATGAAGCACTTCCAGATGAGCCACATGGGTTGGTATTTGTCACCCCAGAGAAGCCCACAAAGTGCGAGTCACTGACAGAATGGTTACTTGAGGACCTCGGAAGCTTGCATCCGCCGCTGCAGCCCGTCCTGCAGGTATATTTTTTTCTGTTGCGCCCACCTCTGTCGCGTCTAGGTCCTAGTGCTGCCACTGTACTCCCTCTAATTTTACCACATGGTCCAGGTACCGCAGCCATTCATTGCCTGCCGGCTACAGCTTCCAGTTCATACCTGCAGTTAGGCAGATTGTGTTATACCACGATTCTGGCGTGGTCATTTGTGACAGGGTGGTACAGCGCGTCGTATGCTCCTGCAGTCAACCTCACCTATCCTTTCAGTATGGGACCCTCCAGATGTTCTCGTTGCAGGGCAGCAGTGCCATCCTCGAGACGAGTACAGACGAGCCAAGCAGCTGGCGTAGGCAACAGGTTTGGCCCGATGTGGTGGGCTGTGTTGCGGTCACAATGCCATGCCCAGTGGGCAAGTCTTCGTATGTCTGCAGTGTCCTGGAACTGAAGTCAGGCTACGGGCTGGCAAGGGCGCTGAGCCCAAGCTCCCAGCAAGATACGGAGACACCAGTGGAACTTGTCCGACAGGTGCTGAGGTTTCCAAGCACAGTCATAAACCGTGAAGGGGCCGAGCGTCTGGTGAAGGTGCCGAGCGAGGCTCCACAGAGGCCAAAGCCACGCGGTTTGCAGATATGTCTTGAACATGGCAATGTGACCGCGTTTGCCCACCTCATGCAGTCGGACACAGCAGCTTCTCGAACTTTGCCTCTCAAGCCTCTGCACTTTGCGATTGACATCCTGGTTAGCAAAGCCTGGGAGGCTGGCCGATGTCTATCAGCTCTGTCCGCGATGATCCTGTCGCTCATCGAGCACAAGGTGGACGTCAACGAAACGGCAGAGCACGGGGAGACCCCCCTGCACGCCATACAGCGCCTGGTCTCGGATAGGGAAGTGGTGAAGCTCTGTAAAGCACGCCTGGCGGTGGCCATGCTCAGGGCCAAAGCAGATCCCAATGCAACGGACAAGTGCGGAGACTCACCGCTTTCGGAAGCAGCAGCTGTGGGCGACTTGGAGATGTGTAAACTGCTGCTGGAGCGCGGTGCGCGTGCCAGAGCTCCTCAATCCGGTCTAGATCCAGAAGTGCATCAACTTCTCCAGGAGGCAGCAGAGCGTCAGCAGAGCATGCTTTCAAGTCTGATTTCCACAGGTTTTTCCTACCTCCAGCAGGATCCAGTCCGGGCTGTCTCCTGCTTCGCGGATGCTCTGGCCTTGGACCCGCTGAACCCGGACGTTCTCCAGGCAGCAGCGGAGGCCGAGTATGTGGCTGGCAACTTCCCTTCTGCTTATCAGCATGCCAGTCGCAGTGTGGCCACCAATCCGCTGAAGGGCTCTGCGTATGCCACATGTGCCCAAGCACTCTGGCAGCTAAACCGTGTCCAGGAGGCGCTTGCCGTCGTTGAATTGCTCCCGGAGGCGGCATCCAGTCAGAGTGTGGCGGAGATCAGTACAAGAATTTTGAGGCACTCGAGTTGCATAGATGGTGTGGAGAATTTGGTGTCAGGCAAACCAAATCTGAATTTGGTAGCATGTGGCGCGGGACTGCAGGAGGTAGAGACCCTGCTGGAAGATATGGCTCCGCAAGAGCAAGTGTCACCGTGGGGCGTTCGTGTGAGATTACTCCTGGTGCAGCTATGCATTTTTCTGTCGCAGCCTGAGAACACGAGACACCACTGGACTACCAGAGCGCTGTCAGAGACAAAACAGCTCAGAAAGGTCCAGGGCAAATGTGGACGAGTCTTGCACTGGCACGCTCGTGCACTGCTTCAGGCAGGATGCCGCGAAGATGCGATCAATGCACTGCGCTGCGCAAGCCAGCTGCCTGGCGGCGACGAAGGCTTCCTCAACAACCTCCTGCGGGCGGATTCCCTGCGAAATGAGGGTGAGGCGGCCGCTGCACAAAATCGTTGGGCTGCGGCACTGGAATATTTTGAGGATGCAGAGTCCTGTGGAGCCTGTGATCCAGATTCCCTTGCCTTGCTTCTGGCAGAGAAGGCAATGGCCAAATTCAAGCTGAAGCGATGTGGCGAGGCACTACGCGATGTCAGTGCTGGGCTTGACATGGTCTCCAGTTTTGCAAGGCTTCATCTGATTCGTGGTTTGATTCATATGGACTTAGAGATGTATCCCCAAGCCGCAGCAGATTTCGACAGGGTCGCCGCCATAAATCCCACGGAGATGTGTGGTGAGCTTCATGAGCGAGCTCGCCGGTGGGCCCGCACGCTGCCAGTACCAGATCACTATGCAGCATTAGGTCTCTTTAAGGCTGCCACTAGTAAAGAGATCAAAAAGGCCTATCGTCTTGCTGCGCTACAATGGCACCCCGACAAGAACGTGGGCAATGAGACGCGCGCAGAGCAGGTTTTCAAGCAAATTCAAGCTGCTTTCGATGTGCTTTCCTGCGAGAGCTCCCGGAAGAAGTACGATGATTATCCTGGTGACCGCCGGCCCTTTGAGGTCCCACCAGCTCCGGAGCCCAGCCCTGATACTTCATGACGATTCCCGGGCACCTAAGAACCATGACGCTGGTCACGTTCATGTTGCGAACATGCGCAGACTGCAGCTCTCGGGATTCGTCCTCGTAGCTTCCAGGCGAAGCCGCTGCTGCTTGCTTGTAGCATCTTGTAGCGCCAGGGCACCCGTTCACGCTCATCAACATGGAAAGATTTGTGCAAGCTGCAAAGCGTCTTGCCCGCACTGTTGGAACAAGCCCGCACGCAAGCTGTTCACTGGAATCCAGATTGCTCAGATGGCCTTGGAGAAACAAGCTCACATCAAGATTCTGTCGGCAACGGGTGAGTGCACATGAGCGGACCCTCCGTGCCTTTCACCGTGTTCTCTCTCCAAAGGAGATGGAGTGGAGTTCTCTCCAAAGGAGAGTTTATTCAATCAGGCAAAAGCAAGTATTATGCCTCTAACATGTTACCAGCATCATAAGGGCTTAGCGTTGAAAGTCTGAGTTGGCATCATGTTCATGTCAGGCGTCGCCTGGCACAGTTGGAGAAGAAGCTGGAGGACGGCTTAATTGGGTTAGGCAGCAGGGGATCACAAAAACATGCAAAAACAAGTCAGTGATAGTCACAGTCATCAGAGCATAAGATGAAGAGCTCTGGAGTTTCAGACCAGCAGGCCCAGTTTGATGAGCGTGCAGACAAGCATGATGGCCGCGTACTGGCCTCAGACACAGTTACTACGATTCTTCGAGGGACACTTCCCCACGCCGGTTATTCAGCCATGTGTGGCTGCATCGTTGGCTGGTTCATGGGAGAATGCTCATGAAGAGCATTTGTCTTGCTGGGAAAGGAACGATGGGCCGAAGTGCAGGGAAGCGTCAACGGCCTGATTGAGGCCTCGCGGCTGTGAGGATGTGGCAGTTGGGTAAGCCGGGTAAGCATTGTCACGTCTTGCGGGCGGTGCGGTGGGCGCGTCGGTGTGGATGCGGATGTGGGCAAAACTTGCACAGGAAACGCAAGCCCTTGCTCGACGCGTCGATGGCTTGGATGAGCGGCTGTGGGCGAGAACGAGTGGGCTGGGCTCCCGGTGGTTTCAACGCGGCCCGAGATCTCCTGTGCAGATTACCGGGTCGTTGCATGGAATAGCGAGCATTGACTCTGCAGATAATCAGGATCCCAACATGAGCAGTGCGTCTTGCGCATCAGGTCGGAGGCTTCCAAGCAGCGGAAGCGGGAACTGGAGCAGCAAGCCCTGTCCTCGCAATCAATGCCATTTGGTGAGTCCTACCTGTAGTACTCAGGTTAATAGCATACTAGCAGCGTTTCTACTGATTTTACTAGTTACTCAAGTTGAAAGTTACTCAAGTTCAAGGAAGGATGCTCCACTCTCTGTGCTTTCCATGCACCTTGCGATTGAGGTGCAAGCCATGGAACAGCAAAATCGCCTCGCGGCAGCTGCCGTGGAGGAGTTCCGCATGTAGAGGCTGATCTAGGCTTTCGTATCAATTAATCAGGTCAGATGTCAAGCGCTGCAAGATGCGGATGGATGCGTCAAAGCACTTTGCTAATGCAGACACTCCTCAGGAGACGCAGAAAAGACAGGTGCATTCTTTAGACCTGTCCCTTTCATCGCTGTCGTTTGGCTCGCACCTTTGACTTCTGCCGGAGCCAAGTTTGTGCACCTGATCAGGCCACAAAGATTCGTCGTGCGGAGCACTCACTTGAAGAGGCGCGACGCCCAGTTGCTGGCAGAGTTGGAATGCGGCTCATTCATGCCGAGTTGAGGTTCTGCGACGTATGGCCGCGATGGAGGACGAGGCAAAGCTGTACTGTACAGCAGAAAGTCGGGCGTGCGAGAGCAAGCAGCTCTCAGCAGGTAAGACAGAAGAATGCCACCCAAAGAGATGGCTACATGGAGGACTGCTGCTGCCTGTGGCAAGTGTTGGTGTCTTGTGTTATGCCCCTATCACATCCTTCTGTTTCGCAGGCTCGGGTGAACAACTTGGAGCAGACCCAGGTGCTGTAGCGGAAGCCATGGAAGCCAGCATCCTTGTCTGCCGCAACGCCCCTTCTCCGCACAGGAAGCGCTGGACGCAGAGATCCGTGCTTTGCAGGCCACTGCTCTCACTTACTGCCAACAGTGTCGGTGCATCAGCTGCCGCCTGAAAGGCCAACCTCGAGGAAGGGCTGCAAATGCGCGACGCTTCTGGGCAGGCCGGATGCAAGGCTCTCCAAGGCTGTCTAGAGCGCTTTCCAGAACGGCAGGAAGGTGCAGAATTGCAGGGGGTTGACGTCTTCGAGGCGCGAAGTCACCGGTGAGACTTGGACTTGGATTTTTTCAATACCAGAGCCAAGAGGGTTGTCAGGCCGTCCGCAAGTCGGAAATGGGCCTGTCAGCACTAGACAGGAAGGCAGGCTGGGGCTGCTATTTGGGGAGCTTGGCGGTGAAAGAGAGTCTGCCAGGTAAGCAGCCAAGTGGAGGAGCCGCCCAGAATTCGCAGACAAGGCGCAGAGGCAAGGGGCGAAAGAGCATTCATCAAATAACTGCAGGACCTTTCCTCTGCGGTCGCCAGCCTCCGTGTCAAAGTCGATGGACTTCTCAGCAGAGTAGCCATCCCAGAGGAAGAGAGAGGGAATGGAGAGGATGGACCATGTAAACATATGTAAACACACCCTGCCGTGAGTTCTGAGGTTGGAGGCCTGGCCGAGCGCATTGAGACGGCTCACGAGCAGGAAGCCGAGGATGGCAGAGGATCAGTGGTGCCTCCTCCCTCGTACTATCTCGTACTATCGCGAAATCCAGCCTCCAGACATCTCCAGACACGAGGCCTGCCATGGAGTCCTTGCGACTCGAGTTGTCGCAGGCTGGGGGCAATCTGCAACATTCTGCGGGTTTTCGGACGGCTCGGGTCTTCAGTTGTGTGAGGCCAGACAACAGGAGCGGCGCGAGTTCGATACGGAGCTGCAGAACCTGAAGAGTCGGTTGCAACAGGCGGGTTACGATGATCGCATCATACGGGGGCATCGCCTTGCGAGCTGTTGGTTGCAAGGCACAAGATTCCAATGATGAGTCGTGTGGTGAGCTCCGCGAGGCCGTTACAGCGGCTGCTGCACTGTGCTGTAGCTCCAAGCCCTCTCCTCCGAGAAGTGTGCAAGAGCATTCAAAAGCTTAGGACCTCCAAAGCTTAGAAAAGGCAGATCCATGCTCGATCTGCTGCAATGAACGCTTACCCGGTAGCCTGCAGCCAGGCCCTTCGACAGAGTCGCTCGGAAATCGCAGCGATCAGCTACCGGCCTGACATCCAGCAGGACTGCAAGCCACATCTTCTGACCCTTGGGTCACCTTGTGTCAGAAGTCTGAATTTGGAAGGGGGGGTGCCTGAGAATCGTGTACTCACTGAATCAACAGCGAGATAACCAATCCTGGCTCTATTCAACTAAGATGAACTGAGCACATAAGACTGTGCTGCATAATGTGTTTTAGCACTGTAGCCGCCATTGTTTCCCCAGCGCAGTGTGCATGTCGGCAGGACAATTCTTGGATGCGCACGACCGATGAAAGGCTTGCAGGATACGAGCAGGACCAATATCCAGCCACAAGCAGAGCAAGCGGTGCACTTGGGGTGTTGGCCACCCATTATTCTTGCTATAAAGGACTTGTACGACTTGCGAGATCGACTAGAACTGGCCCAGGCGAGGATTTCTTGTTGACCAGTTAGGTTCAGTTAAAGGCCGTCTGCCCGCTGGAAGGCAGATGCAACAATGGATGGAAAGACTGGGCTGATGAAACCGGCAGAGGCAAGATTTCCCGGGATGCTGCAGTACAACATGTTTCAAACCTGGTGCTGCAGGATTTCGAGGATGTCCGGCGTCGGCTCGAGTGGCTGGAGGCCTGTTGGTATCACCTTGGACATGTTGCTCTGCTCGGCTCGGCCTATCGATTAGAACGTTCAGGATTGTTTACAATTTTCTGTGCCTCCCTCTTCAAGTTGTGTTGTGAGGAGCACAGCTCTGCTGCCAGCATCTCAGCCAGTGCCTTCACCACCGAATGAGATGCATGAGTGTCAAATGTTGGTCCCAAAAATGAGATACAAAAGCATTCCGGAACTGAACACCAGCGTGTCGGCAGACCCCACGCTCTAGTGCCGAAAGGCTGGTTCTCCCTTCCAAGGCAACAGACAACAAGTCTGAGGCCAGCAGAATCACCCAGGCAGGTTGCTGCAAGTCTTGCAGAAACTTTGAGATTTTTTTCATTCCACCCACTTACGGTCTAGTAACTGGGTACCGCTCTAAGCTCTAAGCCCCGCAGATCCTAAAACCCAAACCCTCAACCAAGCCACCCTTGAGGTCCAGAACAGTCTTTGCGATCTGGTCGAGCAGGTCTCCAGGCTCAAGCAGCAGGCCGTTTTGGGCCTCATTGAAACATTAGCAATAGGCAATCATAGACAATCATAGCAATACTAATCATGGTAACAGGATATTAGCGACAAATTCTAGTATTGTTGTTAATATCATGTTACTGTGATGATTATTTTGCGACTGCTAGGACAAGTACTACTACCAGTAGTACCATTGTTTTTATGATGTCTAGCTTACAGACCAGGGGAGGTGGTGCTAGTTAGAGATCTGGAGCCCTTGCAGGCGGCTTCCTCGGAGGCAAACGCTAACTCCTGGCAGCAGCAGGCGAGCTGCTCCTGGAAATTTGTGGAGCTGACACTTCTTTGCTTGCAATCCGCAGGTGAAGCAGATTCACAGACCCGCACTGAGTCCTGCAGCGGAGACATGCAGAGACCATTTCAGCTTCAGCTGCGTCCATTCACCCGAATCTACGTGCGAGGCCTCATCGAAAGAAAGCAGAATGAAGACTCAGCATCAATGCGCGTGACCAACGAGGCTCATTTTAGGGTATGTTTGCAAGCAAGCCACATGCATCCTCTTCTTCACGAGACATATTGGCCTGGGCTTCTGTCTTGATATTACCAGGCTTACTCTTACTACCATTCCTTTCTTACTATAATCACTATTACTATACTTACTTTTCCTGCTTTTACTGTTGCTATCTATTGCTACTATTGGTTTTATTATTATTAATACTATTACGATTACAGTATTCTTACTATTCTTACCCCTAAGCCCTAAACCCCAAACCCTAACCTATTAGAACAAGGAAAACCCCAAACCCCCAAACCCTAAACTCCTAAACCCCTAAACCACTAAACCCCTAAACCCTAAAACCCCTAAACCCTCGACAGGTGGAGGCCAAGGTTGGGGCTTTGTCTGCTCAAGTGGCAGACATGGCCGCCAGGATGTTGGAGGTGTGGAGGGCTTTGGGTGTTTAGGGGTTCAGGGGTTTAGGGCTTTAGGGTTTGTGGCTTTAGGGGTTTAGGGGGTTTAGGGTTTAGGGGTTTAGGGGTTTAGGGTTTAGGGGTTTAGGGTTTAGGGTTTTGCCCCAAATTAATTAGGGGTACCTTCGAAGGGCGATTTGGGGTTGTATAGGGGTAGTATGGGGTTATATAGAGTTTCAGGTTAAGGGATTTGGGCAAGATCGGAGGTTTCTGTTGGTATGATTGCTGTTGCTATCATTGCCAAGATTACTAAAGGGTGGGAACGTGGGGGTGTAATAGGAATTTAGAAGGGCTTAGGGTTTAGTAGGGAATAAGGGAGTATAGAGTATAGGGTTATTTGGGGATAATGGAAAACAAACTGGAAACTAGTGTTTAGGTTTGGCTTGTCTTACTGGTGGTTAGTAGGGAATAAGGCATATAATCCCCCATATAATCGCTGTAGAACTTATTCCCTTATTCCCTACTAACCCCTAGAAAGTTGTAGTGGGGGGAGTTGTAGAAGTATCTCTAGTATCATGGGTTCTCTACTACCCCCCTGTACACTAGCCCCCAAAGGTTTCCCCTGAATGAACCTTAATTAGTAGGGGAACCCATGATAGTAGGGTGAGTGGAACAGCAACAACAGCAAGCACCGAGTCGTTCTTCTGGTCTCCGTGGCTTCCAGCAGTGCACCAAACAGATACGGAGCGTGAGCGCCTGGATTGTCACAAAATGAGTTCTTTAGCAAGGTTCTTTGGCATCACCTGATTGAAGGGTGGATGCTTCAACAAGATGGACGAATCTGCATTGTGCCTTGCACCATTGGATCCGGGGGCAGGTGGAGGGCAACTTGGACTTCGTTCGTGAGAGCGACCTGCCGAGCGGGGAGGCAACGGGATCGGGCTTCTTGCTCTGCAATTTGCTTCCGCCCGCATTTGCCTTTGCAGTCTGCCCTAGTAAGTTGCTCCACCATGGGACGATGTCAGTATGACCCCCGAGTTTGTTTACAAAGTAAATTCTAGTCCTCTGAAGCATCTTCGTGGCCAGCCGTATCCAGCCGCAGTGCCGCTCGGGAGGCTGCGTCGCCCGAGCGTGCTGCCCCGGACAAGGAGGCTGGGAGCCCAGTTAGAACTGAGGGCTGGAGAATAACCGATCCCTTTCCTGTGTGAATTCCCTTGCCTTATGAAGCTCCGCGAGAATAGAATTGGTCAATCCTAGTCGCACGTAATCATGATAAGGCACAGACTCAGACATGGCAAATATCGGGCAACAACATTCACCACAATCATGATAGGGATGTACGGCCATCCTCAGGCAGATGACAGATTCGCAACGAGGGGTTATCAAGAAACATCGCTGTTCTACTTTGAAGGACTCTGGAGTAAAGCAACTTCTTCTACATTTGTGTTCAAAGTGACGTAACCCACTTGAAGCCCTTCAACATCAGGCTTCCAAATCCCTTGCATCATTCCAGCATCTCCAAAAGTGATAAGGCGTGACAAGAGAGACACAATGCATTCTGAAACCTGGTTTTGGGGCTCTCGAAATTAGACCTGGTTACCTTGCCTTGCTGGTGCTAAAGGGGGAGTGGGGTTTCCCAAAATTAGCGGTGCCTTTTTAGTGGATCCTTACGATCAGGATTTTAATGCTTTGGGTTCCTAGATAGGGTCCCCCTTTTTGGGAAGTTACCATATAGGGATGGTAAGTTCCTGAGAGAAGCAGGTTCCGGCGCAGCCGAGTGCGCTGCAGGTGATGGATGGGGACTGTGAGATGACATCATATGAGCTATAGTCTAAACTCCTTAAGGGGGCCACATAGGGGGATTATATAGGAGAGCAATATGGGCGTTATCAAGGGGGATACTAGGAGTTTAGACTAGAGCTCATAGTCATCCATACCTAGGGTTTTAGGGTTTGTAAAGGGATTACATAGGGGTTTACCCCAATAATGAATCGGGAATCATATGGAAAAGAACATGGAATATGAAATGAACCCTGGGATTATAAAGGGCTGTAAGTGTGTGAGGGTTATGAAAGGAAGGGTGGTCAAAATTATGGACCCCTTGTAGGATACCCCAAATCCACCCCGTATATTGAATATTCCCTTGGTTTGAATTAGAGCATATTGGGAATGATTAATATTCCCGGGTGGGTGTTTTTAATATTAGTGGGAGGTGATTAGAATGGGAACCTGAATAGGGACTACAGGGACCATACAAAGCGGAATCATGTAGCGGTGCAACCCTATCACAGAATGGAAGGGATTTCTTAAGACTTACGAACTAGGGATTGGAGGGCCAAACGTTCTCAGATAAGAATGACAGGAGAAGCTGGAAGCCGTGGCCGAGCATTTGGAGGCTGTTCGTGCTGAGAGTCACGCAACCAACCAACCAGCCATGTGAGTTGCGATTCCAGAGTTTTGGAACCGCTTTTGTGCCCGCCGTCTTGTTCCTTTTCCATTTTTAGTGGCGCTTTACGATGCAAGCTCAACCCTGAGCCCAAAATCGCAAACTCTGCACTTGAAGCCCTAGCCCCAAACTCTAAACCCCAAGCCCCAAATTCCAAACATCCCTGGGCACTAAACCATACAGGTCGTTGACGACCTGTCGGATCGGATCGCAGAGCTGGAGCGCCGACTGAGTACAGGCCAGCACTGCGATTTGGCGTAGTATATGATCTGTTGTCAAAACTCCTGAAAGGCTGGTTATGGAGGGGAGTGTTATGGAGTGTTATAGGGCTTATCAAGGGGGATACGAGGAGCTAAGACTGGCTCATACATATGCGTATATCTGTATATGTTTTTGTAGAGAGGGCAGGATTACTTGGGGATGTATGTTACGTAGGCATGCCTGATGAGGATCATTCAAGGTTTGGGTGAATATGGGGGTTTCCCAGAATTAGTGTATAATAAGGATAATAGTATTTTGGAATCTATATTGGGGTCCCCTATCTGGGAAACTACCACAGCATCCCAACAAGTGGAAAACCAATTGGAAAATGAACTGAGTAGAGGGGTATAGAGCGGCGTATAGAGCGTGGGATAAATGGCGGGCATCTCCCTAGCAAGGGTTAAAATGTATCAGGGTCTGTATGGTGCCCCCTCTTTATGGAAGCTTTCACAGAATATTTCAAATGCTGTTTTGTCCACCTCTCAGTGAAAGCGACTGGATTTTTATGCACCGTTACGATCCCACAACGTAGTGTTGAGAAGCGGTCAGACGGACATTTCCCAATTGGGAATTTCCAGCGAATTATTTCCGTTTAAGGACCTGAAAAGGAATTCCATAGTTCGGTCATGCGTGATGAGGTCCAACAGTAGATGGACGGTGAGGGAAGCTTCTCGATTTTAGAATGACGACCTCGGCTACCTGATTTTCAGGTTCAATCATTTCAGGTGCCCGCTCATGCAGAGTACGAGGGTTCTACTTGTATCTAGAATAGCCAAGAATAGTGAGAATCTTTTTTATAGCTTTGTGTCATGTGAGCGGTCGTCAAAACTTGCGCGAAGAAGATTATTTAAGGCTTGGATATGGAGCCCCAAATGTACCAGAACCTTGCAAGCGAAGGGACCCCTGAAACGCGACACCCCTCGCCAACACCCTGTCAAGCAATGGGGCAACCCGAACAGCAAGTTTACACAGCCACTATTTTTCTTAGTATTATTGTCATTACTCTTATTTCTTTTGCTATTTTACGGTTGCCCAAGGCTCAAAGTTAGTGATCCCCCAACACACTCGCAAAACATGCTTGTCTTTAGCATAGCACCCCTGAAAAAGCACATTACCGTTGATCTGAAGAAGACGTACTTAATCCGGAGCCTCTGAGCCCTGCTATAAGGGCTTAAAAAGACTTACCAATATTTTGGTCCCGGATCCCTTGAATAGTTATACTGTAACGTACCTCAAATAGATCTCTAAGCGATATATTGGTTGGCCTCTACACTGCACAATCCCTGCAAAATCACAATAGAACCCCAGCTTTACCCTTTGATCTTTCATCATCAGTGCCTGTACGATTGTGGCTTTACGTTGCCTCCGTTTCTGGAGGCCAAGACTTCCACCCCAACTTGGGAAGCTCATCACCTGGACCAATGTCTGAGGTGGGATGGGCGGTCTAAAGCACACATGCGGATTGCCTTAAATTCATTGTAGTACAGGTCATAGTAGGGTTCCCTGTTTAATCTGGGTCCCAGTACGAATTTCACCTGTTTTGGGAACCGTGATTAAATTTGATTTGGGCCAAGCTTGTTCGCAACAATTTGGGATCCTTTCTGAGGTTCCTAAAGCAGCTACCCTTTGTTTTGGGGTCGGGTGGTAGACCCGGACGCAAGGTGAAGGGGCTGGTACGGGAGTCATAGGGTTCAGGGTTTAGGTATGAGGGTTTAGGCATCCTTTTAGGACTAAGAGTAATAAGAAAAGCTTGAGGCGAACTACTTTCGTAAGTTCTCTTTGATTTGTAGGTCGTGGAGAAAAGTATGTTCCTGGAGCTTGCTGACGACAAACATTGTTGCTCAAAAGCTTGGCTTCTTTTGGGTGCTTTCAGCATAGTCTAGTCTGAACATCATACCAAATATCCACCACATAATCCTTAGTACAGAATTCCATCAGCCCTATGATCCCTGGGGCCTACATTAAATCAGCTGCAGAGGTCGGCCTTGGGAATTTTGGGAAACCTCCAGAGAGTCTGATACAAGAGCTAGGTGAGTAGCATTTTTTAGAGATTTCATATAGTAGTAATGTCAAAGAAAATGGTACTATTATATCATCACAGGGTATATCTTGGGGTTATATAGTACTAATGGAAAAGAAGATGGAAATGACTAGAGTATTTAGGTTTAGGGTGTAGGTTTAAACGGGGATATTGCAGCCCACGCTTAGCTGGATCCACTGAAGTCCGTGAACACCATCTTCCCCAAAATGTAGAGTCAGAGCAATCCTCCTTTTCCCACCGAAGCATTTGGCATGTAATCCTTATAGCTCCAGTCGAAGCCGTCGAAGCCCCCTTTCCATTTTTCGGATTTTAGTTTGCATTTACAGACCGTAGCCCCCAGGGATCCTAGGGATCTGTAGGGATTACAAGGGGATCATTATCACGAGATGCTTGCTTACTGGTGCTTAAGGGAGAGTGGGGGAATTGATCACCATAATACGTACTCCCTATATATAATCTCTATATATACCCTTACAGTGGTACTCATATTCACTCCCCCACTCCCTCGGGGGTTGGGTTGTTATGCGTGCCTCAGGTGAGCTTTGGAGGCGAGGCTCCCCTGAAGGCTGGTAGTGAGGATGTCCAGTTGGCATGACGAGTTCTAGTGAAGGAACCGTAGCTGCTCAGGAGTACTGGCAATGATTAAGAACTGTTTGAGAGTAGGAAGGGTAGGGATGTTGGCCCAACGCGTGAAGATTTTCCCTATCGTTCTGTATAGTTGCAGTCTCAATGTAGTTCGACCAAACATGGTGTGGAGTTTGCAGGCTTCGAATGCGCTGCCAGATGGTGTTGCCAGCCAGTCCGAACCTTACCTCCAGCATGTGCGCTGGAGGAGAGTGGAAGCTGAGCCTTCAGGCTTGGCGAGCTTCAGCTTCGAATAGATGCCATCGATTTGAAGATGAAGTCCGTGCAGGAGGTCGCTGCAAGTGATGGCAGACAGGTTTGCGTGTCCAGACTTCATGTCTCCATGTCGCGCCAGGCTGCGCTGAAGCAAGGCCCACCTGATGGGAAGGCGCGAAACACCTTGCGATGTCATCCAAAGCGCTCCGGAGGCAGTCGTTGTTCAGATTGTTTCGCCATTCCAAGGCCGAGGAGGAGGTCAAGCAGCTGCGCAGCGAGTCCGTGACCTGAGGAAAAACCCGGGAAGTCCTTGCGCTGACGGCGCGGACGGCTGAGGCTCAGCAGCTTGCGCGCCCGCCTGGGCGAGGCTGAGCTCCAAATGGGCTCAGCACGAGAGGCGCAGTGGCGCAGTGTTGGCGTCCAGCGTTGGTTGCTGTTGCTTCGGGACGGCTCTCCTGGTGCCAGGCAGCTGCTTCTGAAGCTGAGTCCATACGCAAGGCTGCCAGCCTAGACACATGACTTCTTCCGCTTTGCTTTGTGAAGAGCAGGAGCTTGCCAAGAAGGCCGAGGCCTGGGCCTCACTTTCTACATCTTTCTTTAGATCATTGCTCCAAGAATCTCTCGCACGTTGGGCACCATTCCTTTACCAAAGCCTGGCTTGCGAGGTATCGCCATCCTCGGAGTCGGCGGCTTTGCGCTCTGAGCCTTCGCTGCAAAAGTTTTCCTCAAGATGTCTCAACATGCTTTATTATTAAGGCTGCTAGAGGCCCTGCTAGGCGTTTCATAGCGCCGCAAGCTTCTGATCGGTTCCTCGAAGGAGCTGATGGACAAACTCAAAGAGTGCCATGCCGTCCAGGACTGGTTCTCAGTAGATTTAGCAGTTTCCCTAAACGGGGGGCCGGAACCCCAGTTTAGACCCCGAACTACCGTAATCCTCATTATGGGGATCAAAAGGTACCCCCCCAATGTTGGGAAACCCTGCAAGCACTAATATATCTCTGTCAACACTCCTATACAATCGTAACCGCTATATCCCCTTTAGAGGTAACCCCCCCAATTTGGGGACGCCTAAAGCCCTACAGCCTAAATACCCTTCTAATATAACCCTATAGCCCTGTAATACAACCCTATAACCCCTATGATATAGCTCTATAACCCCATTTCTGGAGATGCTTTCACGCTTCGTTGAGAAACCCTGGGTTGCAGGAGCAAGCCAAGAGATCCGCTGCCTCGGCCACTGCAGGGGTCAAGGAGGCAACTCACTAGGGTTGAAGGTCTGGAGTTCAGGGTTTAGGGGTTAAGGTTTAAGGCTTCGGGCTTCGGGTTAAGGCTTAGGATTTAAGGCTTAGGGTTCAGGGTTCTTTTAGGCCTTGGGATTCAGAGCTTTGGGTTTAGGGCTTTATTTTGGGGATCTATAGACCTCAATACAGAGCAACCTCTTTTTGGGCAGAGTGTGAACTGCAGAAGGATGAAAGCATCTTACTCTACCAGAGGAATATAATGTTACTTGGTTCAACCGTCATCAAAAGAGACACCGCGCACTTTGCAATGTGAAAGAGATCTACAAGCGGCTCGAACCTCTTACCAAGTGCTTTCCAGATATGTGCCGCTCGTGCACTTCTTCATTTATGTGTCCATGAACCTCCAACATCATCACGCTTGCTCACCCTCAAGCCCTAAGTGAAGAGGTAGACCATGCAGAGTCAGCGAAACCCACTGGCACCCCTAGGGATTGCTGCAACAGGTCAGGGATGACGTGGTCCTGCTCTCCGAGAAGGTGGGGGGTGTATTGGGCTTTGGGCCGCCCTATTTGCAGGTGTTCGTAGGATACATGAGCTCAGGTTGATGCCACTCTTGAAGACCTCCAGGAAGGCTTGACAGCGGCGAAGGAGGCGGTGGAGGCCCGTGTCCCATGTTCATTTGCGAATAAGCCGCCCAGCTGCGAACTGTTGCAGTGGCACGGTCAGGCAGTAATGTCGCCCATCAAGCAGGAATTGAAAGAACTGCATGGGGCTGAGCTATGAAGGTGTCTCACCGCTTTCTGATGCCAACCGAAACTCAGCAGGCGCAGTCGGCTCCCCGACGCTGAAGCGGAGGCTAGCGCAGAAAAGGCCTTGCTGGACAAGCTAGAAGAGGTGCTTCGGGGAATTTTTTTCTTCAAGCTGTGACTTGCCAACTCTGAAAAATCCAAAAAATGGTAGGTGGAGAGCAAGATGCGCGAAATGCAGAGTGCAACTTCGAAGGCTTGCGGATTGAGCAAGCCCAGAGTGTGAAAAAACAACAAAAACTTATGTCTTACAGGCCCAGGTGCCTGTGAAGGAGGGCTTGGAGGAGCTTCATGAGCTGTACCTAGGCCTCTTGTTCTTTGTCAACTTTCGTCAACATTCTGCTTGCATAATGGATCTTTGGGTACTAAAAAAACAACGAAAGCAAAGGACTTGTGCATGCTACAAACAAACATTGTCATGCGTGCGAGCACTTTGAGACTGTTGAGTTGTTTCTAGGCATGCTTGCCATTGTCTTGAAGTTCAAAAGCTGCGCCAGCAGCTTTTGCTCGTGGCTGTTGCTGATGCTCTTTATTCAAGCTGTGGCATGTTGCCGGGGAAGCGAGAGGCATGTTCTCTTCCTTGTGCTTCTTTCTCCAAGATCCAAAACGAGTTTCTTCTTGTGAAAGTTGTCGCGAACTCTGCTTGAAAGATCCTTTACCCAGTCCTGCGCGCCTGGTTGTGACACCCGTCGCCTGGTGGTTGTGTCACGGGCCGTGGCCCCTTGGGCATGGCGCGTGGAAAGCAGGCATGCCCTGTGCACGCAAGGAACACTCAAGACCGCGCACCCACATGTTGTGCATCAGTTGTTCTCCGTGAGTGTTGCAGCTGCGGCTACGTGGGGCAATCGCAGAGGCGCAGCAATTCTTCGGTTTGCTGCAAATCACAGCTTTCACCCTGCAACCGCTAGATACTTTGTTTTAACCTGCCGTGCCCGCAACTAGTCGCTCACGCGAGACCGCTGCCTCGGCAAGGGCCCCTCGCCACTGGCTTCCAGCCCCCAAAAGCCGGTTTCTTTTTGCTAAGGTTTGGGGGGGTCCTATGCTCGCGATAGACAGCAGCCTGCGCGGAACCCCGCCAACCACGGCAAAAAGAAACGCGGATCTGCTCCCCCCCCCCCGTGGTGCGTGGTAGGGGGAGTGCAATCTGGATCCAAACGCCTCGAGCCTCTGGCCTGGGCGGAGCTTGGAATCCACTGTGCGCGTGTCATGACGACCCATGTCAGAGAGTTCCTCTTGCTCTGCGCAGGACAAGCTCACTCAGCTGCAGATTGCCTTTGCCAGGATTCCAAAGCTGTGCAAGTAGTTCAGCTTGAACGACCTGAGACCTTTCCACATGATTCCCTTATCTGATCATCGGTAAATCGGGCAACTGAAGGTCTTCAATTTTGATAAGCCCCCATGTGAAGGATCGAGCAAGCCAAACCAGATTGCATTGATGACACCATCATCGTCTCTTGCCTGCAAACAGTTTGTGCGCGAGCGCAGGCAAGTTCCATGTGTGAAAAGGTCAGCCGCCTGGATGCCCTGGACAAGCGGATGGATGAGGCAAGCGGAAACTAGATGCAGGTGTTGAGAGATCGTGGAGTTGCCTGACCGAAACAATCCGAAACATGTGCGGGCTCTCAAAGCCACAACTTTGGAGGACCTGCAGCGCAAAGGGAGCAAGCTTGAGCAGTACCTCGAAGAGGAAGTGCAAGGGGTGGTAGTGGTAGCTACTGAGTAGCATGATGTAGCATGGGCATGCTTGTTTCGCTGCTTTGATGTGACGCAGGAGATTATTGCTATCAAGCAAAGATTCACAGAGGAGGCCTTCTGACTGTGTTTGCGATATGAGATGGGTCATCATGGGACTCCGAAGTTCAAACAGGTAGCTGGCTTGAGCAAGCGCATGGACACTGCTGTCGCTCTGGTCTTGGAGCTTTTATGCCAGTTGTTTCATCTGTTTTTGCTGGACTAAAGGATGAATTTTCAACAGCCCAAAATCTCGACCTTCCTGCAGCCTGCATAATGCTGGTTGCAAAAACAACCTGCCCGCAGCAAGCGCGATGCCATTGACATCATCAGAACAGCATGACCGTAAGGGCAGCGTGACCAGCATGTGATGACTTTCGAGCCTCACAGCTCAGCCAGTGCAAGTGCTGTTCTGAAATCAAGGCCTCAATTCGCACAGCGCAAGAGGACGCTGTGAAGCAGGCAAACCTGCAAGTTCAAAGGTGTTCTTTTCTTTGAAGCCATCTTGGCAGCACCATCACAAGTACTGCCGACAGGATCATGGCCAACTTCACCAGTGGGAAACTTAGGAAATCTTAGGAAGCGATTTGATGCCAGCCCATATGTTCAGACATCAGGCATCTGTTCACTGATGGAGATATTGATCACCGAGAGAAGCAAGTGACAGCTTCTAGCCTTAGCGCATGCAATGACCAATCTCCGAGGATGGAAGATCTTCAGCGAAAGCTTCTTGAGGTGTGCCCGACAGTGTCTTGCATTGTTGCATCTCAATTGTCTCATGGCATGGCCATCCTGGCCAGCATGCAAAGAGCTTGGGTGTCGTAGTTTGTGTGACACGCTTGGCAGCTCCCGACGGAAGTCGTGTCACCTGACGACTTCGGCGAGTTTTGGCCTTGGAGCTCGGGGGCTGAAATGGATCAACGACTGCACTGCCGAGGCTAAAGGAGCAAGTGAAGCAAGTGGAGCTGAAAATCTCTGCAGGCACACCGCTGCCGATGTGCAGCTTACTGTAACACGTGATGGGCAAGAAGCCTGACAGATGGGCGTTCGCAATGTTGGCTGTTATACGCATTCTGTGCAACAGCTTCACAGCTAAAATGCTTCCGCGCAATTCTGCGACAGGGCTTGGCGCCAGCTTCGTGCCCAGCACTGGACCGGACGCTGCCGAGGTGCACCTTCATCCGTAAAGTTGCTGGGAAACACGTTCTGCGAGTTGTCGTTCGTAAGAAAACCCTTGAAATCCTTGTTGATGCAGAGGGTCCAGAAATTCAGCACTTTCTTGCTGCGGTGCCCTTGCAGCAGTTGAAGGACACGAAGATCCGAGCACAAGTCCAGGATCAGGTGCCGCGTTTCCGAGATTCTGTAATGGGTTAAAGGCAGTGAGCTTGTGTTGCATCTCTAGCCCTGACCCATTTTAACGCCTGGAGGTGCAGGAACTGGCAGCCCAGCTGTCCAAGGAAGTGGCAAACCTGGTACGGCTGGCAAGTGCTTGGCTTGCTGGAGGCAGCAAAACTGCATTTGCCATAGCCAGGCGCAGCAACAAAAAGATATCGTAGATACGCAAGCTACGGTGGAGGACCTTGTCCCTCGTGCGGGATTTGAAGAGCGGCCCTGAATCCTGAAAAAATCAAGAGTGTGAATCATGGCTTGGTAGCCTTAGCCCCACCGAGGTCACTAGACAATCCAGGCTCTATTCCCTTATGCATCCACGTGCGCATGCAATTTTTTTTGAGACCCCAGAACTCTGACTCCCGGAATATGCGCATAACATCTGCACAATGTATGTTCTCAAGTGTATCAAACTTCAGATTACGAATCCAAAGCTCTACTCGCTAGACACCTCTTGGTTGTTTCTAGTTTGCATACATGGAGTTTCTCAAAATGATCCCCGTATTGGCTTTATGATCCAGATACATCACTATTGTTCCTCAGGCCACCCGATTTCGACAACCTCATTGTTTTGCTGGCAGGACTTGGCCTCGCAGCTGAAGGCACAAACTTCCTCCGAGGAGACGGAGTGTCGCACTTTTTCACAAGGGATGAGTACGGGCTGGAGCATCATATGCTATCCTGCCTCTTGGAAAGGGGAAGAAGTCATGTTCTATTGTTCCCCGCACCGACAGTGTGGCTTTCAGATTTCAAGGAGTCTCTGTTCTCCTGGCTTTCCCTGCAGTGCATAACCGCGGAGTATCCCTGCAATGCAGAGTGTCCCTACAGTGCTCAACATTAGAGTATGCCTGCTGTACCCAACCGCAGAGTATCCCTGCATTGCCCAACCCAACCTTTGTAAGGGGCCCTTCACAGCCCCTATAATTTGTAACACCTTGAAAAAGAAAGACTTGATGTAGGGCTTACTTTTAACCCCTTTAAATGAGCCTATATTGTCCTCATATTCGAGCCCTTCCAACTCCCATCTTAAAGGAGCCGGTATAGACCTTCTAAACCCTGTAAAAGGGATTTTACAACCATTTTAACAACCATGGTCAAGGGACCTTATACAGCCCTTACGACCCCAGTGTTTTTGACCCTTCGTAGGCGTTATAATCCCTTTGCCATTTGGATGGGCTCTATAAATCGCTTATAACACGTTTGAACAGACCCTATGTAGGCCTTGTAAGCTTTGGAAGAGACCTATATAGCCTTCATAACCATTTTAAGCAGACGCTATGTAGGCCTTACAAGCTTTGGAAGAGACCAGGTGTAGGTTTCGTACAAAAGCTTAAAATTATACGTCCTGGGTGATTGGCAAAGTAAGATCCACCCCAAGTGCTGGACAACCACACTTTAGGGTGGGGATGCTCAAAGTCAAACGCCTTTTGGCCTCATAGGCAGTGTTTAACCGTTCAGATGGCTTAAGGGTGTCTCAAGACGTAGATGACTTTGAAGTGGGCCCTTTTCTTGGGCTTGCTACCCTCTATGCTGGCCTAAGTATCCACCAGGGTCCGAAACCCTGAACCCCAAACCCTAAACCTGCGTTCTGAGGATTTTCCACTGGGTAAAAAGTGAGTTTTTCGTACCTGGACCCTGCTGTACCGTTGGGGATATGGGGAAATTTAAGTACCCGGCCCCTGCTAGGACCGTGCTGCACCAGCATCCTACAGACTCGTACCTTGGAGAAAAAGGTCCCATAAAAAGAAACAACAACTAAAACAAAAACCTTAAACCCGCAACCTCCCCCAAAACTCAATTCAGGGTACAGGGAGAGCCTTGGTTTGCAGGATCTTGCGAAGCTACGCGCAGAGCTCGCCTCGTTGGAGCCAGCCTTAAGCAGTGCCAGATGGCCCTCACACGAGCTATTGTCTGAACTTCTTGAAAGGGGATATATATATATATATAGAGTGTAGGGTTTAGGGCTTAGGGTCTGTTGAACTTAGGGTTTAGGGTTTAGGGTCAAAACTTCTTATAGGGGATTATAATAAGAGGTTATCAAAGGTGGTTCTAGGAATTTAGACTATGGCTCATGTAGAGCTTTTATAGACATGCAGGGTTATGTAGGGGTATAGTGGGGAATTGAGAACCAAATGGAACCTACTCTGGAAGTTAAGGTTTATGAGCTTTATGGGGATCATGCCGTGCCTTTGTGTGTAAGGTTATATAATATATTAGAGTTTTTACATGGAGAAGCAACTTCAAAGCACACGGAAAGTGAAATGGAAACTTGGCTTGCAGGGATACAAAGGGGTTGCAGGGACTTTGCCACCACAACGCAGAACCAAATGGAAAAGAGACTGGAAAATGAGGTGGTAACCAGGGCATGTAGGGATTATAGTGCTAGGTTCTCAAAATTATGGGCATTTTACATTTTTTTTGGGTCGGAGCCAGCGCGCTCCTAGATTTGCATAGGCCCAAGCTGATTAGCTGACTCATCTAGCCGGCCACATCTTTGTCTTCTTGTAGATGTGCATCTTGCAACTTGTGGCGTGTCATGATCGGCAAGCTGTTTAGCAGAGGGCCTTGAATGGCTTTCCTTTGACTGCCCCTAATGTTTAGTGAGCATAATTTCGAAAACCCCCCATGTTGCTACATACATATATATATATATACACACCCCCGGGACCTGCAAAATTCTGTTGCGAACTCCTTTCCCATCCTTTGTTGAGCAAGCCCCATACCGCAGAGGCTTACGGGGCTATGCTGGGCTCATGTAAGAGCTGTTATCTGAGGGGTTGCTGCGGAGCTCAGGTTCTGACCCCACTGGCAACTGAAATCTGTAGACAACCCTGTGTGACCCCTAGATAATAACCCTATGTAACCCTACAAAACCTTGAGCAACCCCTAGATAGCCACACATGACCCCTATTCTGAAATTATTGGGGTAAAATCCCCGTAGCCCTAAATCGCATAGAATCCTCGAAGCAGTGCGTTTTTGGCAAAAGCTAAGCACCCGAGCTGGCAAGGTCGACCGAGTTGCTTCTGCGGAATCAAGCTGTTCAGCAACGAAGAAGGACATTTAAACGCTTGATCGATTAAAGTGCCAAGTGAAGCTAGTACTAAGCTTACATAGTATTTTCGAGATAGCGTCGTTACTGTTGTTTCTAACGGAATTTAGGATCCGCAGACATATTCGCACGTTTATATGTTACGCATGCATGTAATGTCATATACATGTCTATTTGTGCATTTTGTTGATGCATGCATCCACAAGTACATTGGTGTGACTTATTTTGCAGCCATTTATGCAGCGCTTTTGTACAGATTTGCCCATGCTCCCCAAGCTGCAGCCCGTTGGCTCTGCACGATGCCCCGTGCAGGATCTCGAAGCACTCTTGGGACCTCGGAATAAGATCGGGATCAGTCTGTTTCTCAGCAGTTCATGCAGGAACGTCTGGAGGTCACCAGGGGTTTCTGTACATTCTGCTTCTTCGCCTTCGTGCAACTAAGCTGCTGAGGCATGGGTGCCGGCAACGAGTCACCATTGGCCGAGGCAACTTGCCGGTGTGCCGAATGCAAGCTGCATACATGAAGAGCGCGCAAAAACAGTAGAGAAAAGTATTCAATTCTGTCTCGGATCACAATGACGATGGAGTTTGCAGGAATCATGATCGGCATTGGTGAGTCTTTCATGCCTAGAGGTGCGTGGTCGCCTCGAACTCCTGTCTGAGCAGGCCGCAACTGCTTCTCTGCAGTGGTTTATTGTTGCACAATTGTTGCAGCAAGCCATTGATTGCCTTGCCAGACTGACCTGTGCTGTTGGGATGCAGAGAGCATCAGGGACAGCTGCCCTTGCTCTGCAGGTGGCGGAGCTCCAGCACAGGCGGCTTCCCCCTTTTTTGCCTGCAAAGAGAGGGTATGAGAGGGTCTCTGTTTATTTGTTCTGGAGTCAGGCAGGAGGAGAGCCACACTGGAAGCGCCTGCTGCACAGTTTGTGGCGCAGTTTTCATCAAAGTTCCTGACTGCTCGTTTCGCCGTTCGGCACGCGAGGCTAGCATGAAAGGAGCTCGTCGCGATTCTGTGGCAATTTGGCAGCATTATATTGAAAACATGCCTGGGACCGCACTGCATGAAAGCATAGTTTGCTTTCCTCACTTGTCAGTTCACAGATGACCCAGAAGCGGAACACTGAAGCGTCTGGAAGTCTGTCCAGCCAAGGGCAGCGCCGATGGAAGTGACAACCTCAGCATGCAAATCGTGCTTCTTGGGGTGAATTGCCAGAGTCTGAGGTCTCAATTTCTCCCTGACAGAGCAGACTGAACGACCAGGCAAGACTGCTGCTACTGTCGCTGCCGCAGGTTTTGCTGCTGCTGCTGCTGCTGCTGCTGCTGCTGCTGCTCGCTGCCACTGCCACTGCCACTGCCCCTGCTACTACTGCCAAATACTACCAACACTGTCACTGCAACTGCCAACAGCGCAAGCACCAGCACTGCCATCACCGCTGCCCTTACCACTGTTGTCATTGTTGCAGTGCTTATGATTTGTACTCGAATCCTTGAGTCCTGTGTGCTGTCGGAGCCTGAGTTCCAGGCGCTCCAGGGGACAGCTTGAACTTCTCGCTGACGGAGCAGACGGCCAAGGTGCGCTATCTCTGCATTGCCATCATCATGTGATATCATGTGAGTCAGTCGACATTTTGATTCTGGATATTGTTGCTGAAGCCCATTTATTTCTTGAATCATGGTCGTTATTGCTTGTTTTGATGCTTCCGGCGGTTCTGGGAGTCAATGAGCACTTTCTGGGCCCAGGGCGATTACTCAGCCAGCGAGCCGTTTGGCAAGAGACCAGCCTGTCCATGACCTCAGCTGCTTGAGTTCCTTGCTAAACCCCAAACCCTAAGTAGTAGTTTCCGTTTTGTTTTCCAATGCCCCAATATAACCCCTATATATTCCAAGGAACAGTAAGGCCGGCCGGCACTGCTTCTCCTGCATGAGCAGCTGAATCGAGTCTTGCTGCTTCTGCTCCAGCCGCTGCCGCTGCTAGGGCTATGCTGCTGTTACTGCTACTACAAAAGCTACCACTACAACAACAACAACAACTACTACTACTACTACTATTACTACTACTACTACTATTACTACTACTACTACTACTATTACTACCGCTACTACCACCACCGCCACCGCCACCGCCACCGCCACCGCCACCGCCACCGCCACCGCCACCGCCACCGCCACCGCCACCGCAACCACCGCCACCACCCCC
>CAJNIZ010020125.1:3818-21578 GCA_905231905.1 Symbiodinium pilosum | reverse complement strand
CCGCAGAGCGGGGTCGGCGGATTTCTATACTTCCTATAGTTCCTGTACTTTCTATAGTTCCTATAATTCCTATAGTTCCTGTACTTCCTATAATTCCCATAATTCCTATAGTTCCTGCAATTCCTATACATGGCCCAAGCTGCTGAGGCTGCTGGCTCTGCGTCGGCCTCAGTGGACTCTCCGATGAATGGCTCGGGGGCGCTGGATGCCAGCTCCAGCCAGGTGCGGGGTTTCACCCTTAAACCTTAACCCTAAATCCAGCTTTCCCAAGCCGTATCGGGCGAGAGCGACAAAAATGATGAGGGATGGTCTGCATGTGTGGCACTGGATGTGTGCATGTCGGGTTTAGGTTTGAGGGTTTAGGGTTCAGGGTTTAGGGTTTAGGGTTTAGGTTTTAGGGTTTAGGGTTTAGGTTTTAGGGTTTAGGGTTCAGGGTTTAGGGTTTAGGGTTTAGGTAAAAGAGGGCTAACCAGGGATGTTCAGGGTTTGGGGTTGTTTTATAATGGAGATCTTCGAAGATGGGGAGCGGGCTCGAGCTTCATAGAAATGACAGTATAGTATGTGTGGGATATAGATCGAGAGTGTATATGGGTTGCTTACGCTGAAGTGCTCAGAAGAAGTCCAAGTTGTGAGTGGTCCTTCCCTGGCAAGGATCCTGGCTGTGTTCTTCTACCTAGGGGTTAGTAGGGAATAAGGGAGTATCTATTCCTCATTTTACGATGTAATCCTTATAAAATTTTCCCATATCCCCGACCACCCCCCAGTAAGTTTTTTGGTGCATTTCAGCCAGGTCAGTGCCTCCTGCAATGAGATGAGCATTGGGATGGACTACAGTGTAGAGCTTTCCACGGAGTTGGACGAGAAGTGCGATTTCGTGGAGCCTGTGAAGCCTGTCGCCAAGCGCGGCCTGGGGGGCTTCAATGCCCCAAGCACCACTGTAGGCACCATCGAGGAGGACGCAGAGGAGGCGGAAGAGCTCCGCACCTCAGAGAAGCAAGAAAAGCCCAAAGAACAGGTCCCGGACGGGTCCGGGAAATCGGCCTCAGATGTCATAGCCCAGCTGAAGCCAGCACCAGATGCGTTGGATGCCCTGATGCCCAAAGAAGAAGTAAAGGCAAAGGGGGGTGGCGATGCATTGGATTCCTTGATGAGCTCCGCAAAACCTGGGTCCATGGCCAATCCATCGCCAAAGGCGAAGGAGGCGGCTAAATCGGAAGAGAAGGATGAGGATGACTATGGAGATGCTTCCTTCGATGGTAGCATGTCTGTGCCTGAATCCATCCATGAAGGGGCAGGCAGTGGCAGCGATGCCTGGGCCAGCGAGGAGGATGTGTGAATCTCTCTCGCCTGCAGCCTGCTTGAGTACTGTGCATACTGTGAATTGTGCAGCGGTAAGACCGCAGCTCGTCTACCATCGCATCAACCTTTGAATTCGAAATGCTTGGAAAAGGCGTGCTGGAGCTACACATGACTGCTACAAATGGCCCTATGATCCGAAATGCTCCTGATGAAGTCTGGAAGCATGCTCAAAGCATTGGCAACCTTGCCACCCTGGGCGACTGAATTCGCTTTTCACTGAGCATGAGTTAGCCTTTCCAGTGTTAAGGGTATTGCTTTTTGACGCCTAGATACAGACACAATAGTTCTAGCTTAGGCTTAGCCATCGCTCCCAAAGGGATCTGCAATTTCGGAAAGCTGCTCCATGTCCCCTTTTCTAACCTCTACAATCCTGCCAAGCCCCATCTGTCCCCTACTAGTAAGCAATTGAAGAGTGCTTCCGCTGAAACGGGACCCATCATGTATACCATAGCCTAAACTCCTTAAAGTGCGTTATGTAGGGGATTATATGGGGGACTACTATCGGGGTTATTAAGGAGGATACTAGGAGAGTAGACCGTAGCTCATGTGGTTTGCCATGGCAAGTCGCGCAAGAAGTTGCAGCTCTTTGCCTGGACTGAGAAATGTGCCAACCTTCAAAGGCAGGGGCCTGGGCTTCTTCAATCCCAGAACTTTCATGATGCTGTCTTATCCTCATGTCTTGTCCCCATTTTAATATATTATTGCCATTATCGAGAAGAACAATGGTGATTATCATTACTTCTACTGTCTTCTTTCTTTGGTGCCCCAAGCCCATCACTTGTGCTCGGAGGCCTGGTTGGAAGATGTGCAAGCTCCGCAGGCAGCCAGGAGCCCGAGCAGGTTCCCATCTCGGTGAGAATGAATGATAGCAACAGTAACAGTAACAAGAATAGCAATACAGTAATAATAACAAGGATAGTACTAGTATGAATACTAGTCATTACAGCAATGATAGTAATAGCAACCATGATAGTAGAAAAAAAGGGTGCGAGGACACACTCGCCACGAGGATGGTGCTGGTAAGTGTGCATGAGAAGGGAGTTTGGACCGGCAGCATAGCAAAACCCTAAACCCTAAATAGTAGTTTCCATTTTATTTTCCATTATCCCAGTATAACCCCAGTATAACCCTAATTTTACCCCAATGGGTACTCTTATCCATTCTGATATTCGGGCCGGGCGCTTCGTGGAACGGAGTAAACAAACAATACGATGGCAATGATAGCACGCAGCGCATTACATCGCACGTAACAGTCATAGCTACAGAGATGCTTCTCAAATTATGAACGAGCTATTGTAATGTTGGCGGTGTCGCTCTCATGCATCGTGAAGATGAAGATGATGATGAAACTAGCAGACGTGCCGGCCGTACTTGTTGTAGTGGCCAAGTCAATATTCAGAGCAGCGTCCGTAGTCAGAATGGCACTGCCTGCGACTATAGTATTTGACCGCTTTGCAAAGCTTAGCTTCCATCCACAAGGCTCTAGATGAGAGACAGAGTTTGGAGCAAAACATAAAGCACTCATATTCCCCAGAACTTGTGCAACCCTCTTATTTTGGGAACTCCTACGTCCTAAGTTTGAAGAACCCCAGATTTTGCAAAGCTTCGTAAGGCCGCCGCATCTGGCATGTCTACCTCGGCTAAGGCAGGACATGGCAGGACATACGAACATGGAAGGGACCATCATTTAGAACAACCCGATGCAATAGTCAGTATGGCCGCTATTCACTTTGGCTACACCCTATGTGAGGTCTTGCGGGCTACCCTAATTTTTGATGTTGCGATGCCCTGGGCTTCGTGGCAGGTTATCGGAGGAGGAGTTACTGCACTGTTCATTACTCGGCTTGTCAAAACCCTCGGCTGTGCTACGAAACTGCCAGTCAGGGTTTCTGTCATGTTGCTGGGCCAAGGTTCCTACTCATCTTTCACATTATGATTGCTGCGGCCTCGCTTCTTCGAGCATGGAACAATGAGATGGCAAATCTCCAAGGTCAGCCAGCGGGAGCAGCAGGAGATTTGAGATTGCAGCCCAGGCCGGGCACAGTTTCCAAAAGCAAGCCTATGCAAAGGAGAAGATGTACCGCGAGAAGATCCAGACTTTGCAAGATGAGGCCGTACCCTGAACTTTTTTGTGGATCGTGCATGAAGCAGCTCATGATAGCTCATGGACAGGTCTCTCAACTCACATTGCGCCTTCGAGAGGCCCGCTGCACATCTTTCAGACTTGGGATGAGTGGCTGGATATGTCTTTCCTTAACTTCATCCGTCGCTCCTTGCTTTCTGCAGGTTGAAAGGGCCCGATTTAAGGGCAAGCAGAAGCCTCAGCAAAGCCCCCTCTGTACGGAGCGAGTCTTGTCTCTTTGCGCACAGATAAGGCCGGCACCGGTCGTGGAGTAGTTGATGCCCTGCTCGAACAGCTTGCTCCAAGATGACCTGCGGCGAGAGAGTTCCGCCACACTGCCGCCAATGGCCGTGTGAAGGCCTTAAGCAGTAGCATCGTGATGCCTCCTGTAGCTTGGGAGAAGCCCGTCACCCAGACAGCAGACAAGCTGCTGCCGTCGAGCACCAGACCAGGGCAGCACGGCCTCGATTTGGCGGACAGCTGTGTGTGCAGCATCGGGAGAAGCGTTTTCGCGGAGAAACGTTTTCGCAGATGTCATTCACGAAGCGGACTTAGAGAGTCCGGCTTCTCTTGGAGCGTGACTTGTTGCAGGCTGCCTCGGGCTCATTTCGCCTCTGGATTCTGAAGAGCAGTTCAGGCTTCCAAGCCCCAATTCTCTTCACTTTAGCTGCGTCTGCCTGCGCATTGCACGGTATACACTCAAGCCCACACAGCCCAAAGAACACATGCTTGTGGATCGAGCAATGTAAGCAAAAGAGCTCTTTGAGCCAGCATCCTGTCCTCGATGACGGCTACACATTCAGCTGCTGTCTGAGGGACCTTGTCAGCGACGATAGCTGCCAGCATGCAAGTGGTGACTTTTCAGGTGAAAGAGGTGCTGGGGGAGAGCTTGAATGTCTACATCTCTGGATTGCTTGGGCCCCTCGAAGCTGCTTGTGTGAAGCAACTGCAGCAGTGAGATCAGCAGGTTCAAAGCAGAGTACTCCCACCCGTTTATGAACATCGATGCCGTTGTCGTACCAGACAGTGCGGGGGGCTTGGTCAGATTGCCCCGCTAAATCCCGTTCTGGCTGGGACCGGGTCAGCCTTACCACATCTAACCGCACAGAGGTCAAACCCATCCCTCCACAGTGGGTCAACGATGTGGAGCTGGATGAGTTTGGGCGCACGCCTGAGAGGGGCCTTTAGGCAATTTTGTGATATTCCTTGGCAACTCGGAGTATCTGCTACGGCTAGGATGCATTGTCCACCTCAGGGCCGAAATGGGCGACGTGATCGGAGAAGGCCCTGTTCTGGCTTGGAGCACGGAGGCCGTACTGCTGTTGAAGATGACTGTTTCGTGTGTGTTCGACGATGTGAGCGGTACGTACGCAGCAGATTTGTTACCACTTCTGTGTCACATGATTGTGCGAGCAAAGTGGCCATGACATGGCCATCTCTGACCCAGCAGGAGCGCAAACAGCGATACCAACATGCCCTTCGCAGACTGGACCTCAATGAGGCGCACCCAACAAATCAGTGTCAATCACTTTGGCATTCTTTGTCATCATTCCTTCCTCCAAACACTCTGAAAAGCTCTGTAAAGCCGAGAGTTCATAGCAGGAGATGCTGAGCTCGAAGCGCATCACATTGATGAGCCCAATTCTCAGATGTTTTGCTGGGGATGTGAAATCCATGCTTGACCAACAGTTTTTCCTCAGAGCTGACCAGCTCCACTGCTTTGGACATGTTTTGGCTTGGTTCTTGCTGGACCTTTGAGTGCAAAATCAGCGGTCAGATGCGCTGGTTGCACAAGTCAGCTCACATAGGAGCAATAGCTTTGGCAAAGGCAATCGCAGGGTCGGGATGTTTTTTTGAAGGTAGGACTATGGTGATTCAGAAGCCACTGGAATGTGTCAGCTCCCTGCCTCTTGTGCCGTAGTGCTTTTTGGGTCAACTTGGTGGAGTCTGCTATGGCCTAGGCTGGGACAGTACAGTTCTCATATGTCTTTAGTTTTTATCACATTAGCAATCTGCTTCTTTTTGGTCTTCTTTTTGGTGGGAGCAAGTATGGACCAGTCTTGTCAGATTCCATGCACTTTCAGAGACAGTTCAACCCTTGTCTACAGATCCGTTAAATGGACACTGCGCCGTAGACATTCTGCAGAAAGCGGCTCTGGTGTAGACACCATGACATGGAGACCTTTTCTCCTTCAACGCAGAGGACTGCAGGAAATACGTTTGCTAGGATTCTTAATCTTATTGTGTGCGGATGCTACTACAGCTGGCATGCACCTAGGCAAAACAGAGCTCGGCCAAGAAAAGAAGCGTGTCAAAGCGGCTTGAGCCTCAGAGAAGTTTGGGTTGCACAGGTGGATCAGGTGAGGAACAGCCCAGTGTATGGGATAAGTGCTTCTCCACAGAATGGGTGCTTGATAGCGCGGCTCTTCTGCGTTTTTTGGCAGGTCTGTGATGTTGAGACATGCCCGGAAGCCACCCCAGGAACTCAAACGCTACGACACTGATTGGAAGAAACAGCCCAGAGCTCAGGATATGCTACCGAGGTTTTCTCTCACATGAGTCGTACCTTCAACTAGGTTTACTGCGCATCCAAATGACGGTGGAGGATGGTATCCGATAGTTTTTTATAAGGAGGATATGAGGAACAAAGTCTTCCTTGGTCTGACTACTCCAATTCTACGGGGCTCCCGATTTCAGTTAAACTCTGAGGTTCAAGGTGTTGCCGAACCACTCCCAAAAGGAGGTGATGCGACCGCTGTACCTTTACTACAGGACACGGGTGGTTTAGGGTTCAGGGTTTGGGGTTTGTTTTGGGGAGGCACTGGGAAGCCACAAATGGAGTTTGAAGGGGTTAGCTTGGCCAAGAGATCAGACGTGGGGACTAGCTTTCGCGGTTTATCACTTCCCATTTGAGTTTTCCGTGAGCTGATATTTATTCAAGCGCAGGAGGCTTTGTTTACACCTGTATGTTTGCATATCCTCAATTTCTAGAGATTTCTGGCGCATTCAGTACTTGAATTGCATCGCAAATCTGGCAACGAAAGCGTGAGGCGGCTGAAGAACCAGCTAGCCAGTGCGGACTCGGGTGCTCGAGGTGCACTGCCTGAAATGCTGGAACGCCTTTTCTGGAATGTTCGTGTATCATGTCAGAGTAGAGGGCAACTCCCATGCTTGGATAAGACCTCCCAGAATGCACGGGTCTCGAGTCATCCGTTGCATGTCGATCACAAGCCGCAGCGGAGCAAAAGATCAATCTCATCCTTGCCATGATGTCATTTCGGTCCTGTGCCAGATCAAGACAGCGATGACGACCTCTTGGGAAGGCAACGGGATGATAGGACAGCTGCTTTGATATGCTGCTCATTATAATGGGTTGTCATGACGACGCTCATTATAATTTCTGCTGCTGCTGGTACTGCTGCTGCTGCTGCTGCTACTACTACTGCTGCTATTACGACGACGACGACTACTACTACTGCTTCTTCTTCTATTCATGCTGATGATACCATGCATGCGCCGACTTGAACGTGTGCAGGCCATCTGGACCTGAAAGTGCGTTCGGCACCTAGATGCGCTGAGAGACACTGCGTTCAATCCTGATTATGCCAGTAGTCATAGGGTGAATCGTCAACGCAGGCTTTTGAAGAGAGGAGTCATATCGAGACAGTGTCAAGACTAAGCTGATACCAGTGTGATGGCTGAGGCGGTCTGGCAGGCCTGGTCCTCAGATCTGGTGGCTGAAAAATGTCGCTGCTGCCTGTCGGACGGGGCGTGACGAGGCGGCCAAACAGGGAGAAAACAGAGCTGCAGATCTCCCAGCTTGAGGCCAGTTTGGGCTTTGCGCTCGCCTTGCAGTGCCATTCCTAATTTATCCAGGCGCGGGCCAACTCGCTGCAACAGGAGAAAGGCCCGGTCATGTGCTGCTTCGCGCGAGGTGTTCCGTATCCTCTCAGCTGCAGCAGCACCAGGTGTCATAAGGACAAAGTTGAAGGAGTTCCAAGAGAGTGCCGGGCTTGGACAGCAGCTTTTCAGAACGAGAGCCATGTCGAGGGCAAAAGAACATAGTCATCCTGAGACTTTCTTCTCCAGCATCATCGCAAGATTCGCTTCCACAAGGCCTTCCGCTTCTCCTCTGTGTGGCAGCTGCAAGAGTTGCAGCAACCTGCTGAGCAGGACATCCTGCCCATCGAGAAGGAGTACAGGATGTACAAGAACATCAAAGAGGAGCTGCAAAAGGCCACAACACGGTGTCGAGCGTCGTGTGCCAGATACAAACAATCGGCCCTTGTTCTGTCAGGTGGAATCACAATTGCGCAGCTTGCGCCAGTGCCCAAGTGAGAAAGCCCGCCTCCAGCGCGCTTCAGCTTCGTTGCCGTCTGATCTCAACACATCCAAAGTATGGTACATCTTAGTGGACGCCGCAGCTTTTTGGAAGGGGCTTAGAAGTGCGCCCTTGTGCCTCCGGGATCGCGACCATGGCAGCTTGGCAGCAGAAGGGTTGTGCCAACAGCTATGAGGTGCGGTCAACATTGCTGTTTGACATATCTTGGTCTAGGCGGTATTTGTTGCGCAAAAATTCTCATGATCGATAGCGGACGTCCTAAAACAACAGGCATAATTCATTTCGTTAGGCTAGAATAGTCAGGGAAGAGTCCGAAAGCCAGAGATCGTAGATTCAAAAACCCAAAGAGGCCAAGCACATAATTTCGACGTCGCCTCATGTTGTTCCTTGATAGCACGTCTGGCTGGTGCCATCTGGTGCCCCTCTCTTCACCAGACACATGGAGGGCAGACCCATGTATAAGAGATTGAGCTCCTTTGTTTGGTGGCAAGCGATTGTGGCTGGTGAGGCCCTTCGCTTTCGGGGTGTCCTCCTCCTGGCAGCTGGATACCTCAGATGAGCTGAACCCTGTTGCAGCCGTCATGAGAGGTATCACTTTGACTGAGACAAAGATTATGATGATTCTGCTGCTGTTGGGCCAATCGCTGCTGTCACCGGTGTTGTTTTAAATCATCACAGCTGCTTCTACCGCTGGGCCCAGCTTTAAATGTGACCTGAGGTCGCCGCGGTGCTGGCGCTGGTGAACTGCCCTAGCTTCGTGAACACTGGCGTCCAAGGCCCCAACTCCACGTGGGATGATAGGAGATGATAAAGGTAAGAGCATCCAAGAGCTACTAGGCTAGGGGCCCATGGCATGGTGACTGGAATTTAAAGGACGCGTCCGTGAGGATCTTTACAGGTGAGTCTACGTAGTTAGGGTCCTCACCCAATTGTGGACACCAGAAGAATCTCTGGAAACGGATGCCGCGTTTCGTAGCTCTTGTAACTCAGCCTGGGATGGTTTGATCCTGCTTTGGAGTGATCATGGCAACTCCAATGCATGCTAACTTGCGTGTACGCTCCTGCAACGCTGCATACCTCCCATGGCCGAGAGCGTGTGCACCTGTATGCACATGTATGCACTAGGTGTGGAAGTGGATAAAAGGATCTCAAAACGATGGTCCTGTTGTTTGGAAGAGGCAGTTTAGGGGCCGTATGATACAGGGGACCCAAAGATGGACCACATTTTTGCCAACCTGCCATATTTGATCTGCCCCAACAGCGTTCGAACACCCCTAACCCCCCAAATCCATGCCATGCGTGTGCAGAAGGGGGCCTGATGCGACGGGACCCTCAAGGAAGTGGAATGAGTCAACTTGAGTAGGCAGTCTGAGCTGCAAAGGCCGTCCAACTGCTAGACAGGAGGAGGAGGCTTGCCTTTTAAAAGAAGGAGTGACGGAGCCTGTCCGGGGTCGTCTTTCCACTGTGTTGCGTTAGGCTCAAAATGACCCCTCTGTTTCCCCCTTGTCTGTAGAAGCTCTGAAGTGCTGCGGAAGCAGGCCGCCTTGCGAAGGAGACGGCACTGAGAGCCGAGGCAAAGAAGGCCCGAGTCTTTCATCGGAAGCTGCTACAGTATATTTGGGGTTATACTGGGATAATGGAAGAGAAAATGGAAACTAGCATATAGTACATTTTGGGATTGTACTGGGATGGTGGAAAAGAAAATGGAGACGACTATAGCATGTTGGGGTTGTGTAGTGATAACGGAGAAGACCATGAAAATTACTATAGTCTATCGGGGTTGCTGCACATTTTTGCAAGTGGGTATTTGTCAAAGGAAAGGGCCCATCAGAGCCTGATGAACATGTACTGTAGGGATTCTAGAGGTCCCTAAACTCCCATTTGTGTCAGAAGGAGAAGAGGAAGTAGGTGTGAAGGGAATAGTAGTTTCTATTTTCTTTTCCATTATCCCAATATAACCCCAATATATATATATATATACCTAACAACCCCTACATAAACTCCTAAACCCTAAACCCTAATATAGCAGTTTCTATTTTCTTTTCCATTATCCCAATATAACCCCAATATATTTGTGTATATATACATACCCAACAATCCCTACATAAACTCCTAAACCCTAAACCCTAAACCCTAATGTAGTAGTTTCGATTTTCTTTTCCATTATCCCAATTGTCTGCTTTTGTAGGATCCTGGCATTCGGGGACTTTGGGCATGCAAAAAGGGGCACCGAGAACTAAGCAGTCAGATGTAAATCGTGCAACCTTTCCAGTGACTTCAGGGGTTATGTAGGAATAGTGGACAAGCAACTGGAAACTACTATCTAGGGTTTGGGGTTTAGGGGCACTGGAAAATTAGCAATGCTTTTGAGCTTTGCTGGGTCTCGGGTTGAGGCTTCAGGGTTGGGTTCAGGTGGGGAGCAACATTAAAAGGGTCTATGTGCTTCCGAGCGCATGCCTTGTTTCCACACTATCCTGTTCTCATAGGCACCACCAACATTAAGAATGAAGCAGATACTCTGACAAACAAATTCAGATGCCCCGACACATTCCGGAAGAGGGTACCCAAAAATGCCCGCAAGTCCAGCATGTTAGCATGTCCCTCGGAAGCCTATGGGACCCAGTCCCCATAAGACTTAAATGTTTGCTAAGTGATCCCTGTGAAAAACCTCGCCTTTCGTTGCATGATGCCGCACCGATTTGGCCAAGGCGCCCAAGAAGAAGGCCGCTTGGAGAAAAACGAGACAGGTTTTCCAGTCCAGAGGTGCTCTTAGGCCCCCAGGGATACTCAGGGGATACACAGGGATGTAGCGCCCATCACAAGCGTCTCGTCTCAGGGCTTGACACTATTCATCTCAAGAAGCTCTGAAGGGAAGTTTTCTGGTATTTCGAGGTAATCTGGGCCTCATAGCTAAGCCCACCAACCCTGAACCATGGCAACTGGAGGCCAAGGGTCCGTGGGTCGGACCAAAGAAGGGATCATGGGTGAAGATCCTGCGCCCTGAGTCCTACTGGCCACTTGGCTTTCCTTAACACGAATCTTCAGGCGTTTACCCCATCTTGCGCCCATGTCAAAGTCGGAGGTTCCAGCAGCGAGGGCAGGTGGTGAACGTGAACCAGAAGCCAGAAGTCAAGTACCCAGTTACTGCCCGGGCCATAGCGCCAGAGGTAGCGCTGGAACGATGTCTGCAATGCTGCTGCAATGTTTGGCATTGTTTGATTCCAAAGCCACTCGACTGGCTATCCCTGTCATATCCTCGGAAGTTTTGAGTTCTATATCAGGTGAAGTTCGACTCAGTGAACTATGCCAACGTGAACACCAACGGCTATGCGCTCTGGGAGGCAGGTGCATCCCACCCTCTGATCATGATGAATCCAAACTGCTAGATTCTGCGATCTCGCTGACCAGTCTGTACTTTCCTTTCCGATCCGAAAGGGTACTTGTACTGGGTCCTGGGTTCTGTTGGGTACGATTGGCCTCGTGAAGGGTGCGATGCTCACAAGATCGGTGTTTGGGCCTTAAGGCTCCAAACTCCAAACCATGAACCTTAAATCTCAGACTTAAAAGTCCCCTAATCCAAAAAATGACTTGAGTCCAGTGGCCTCCAGGTCATCGAGGCGCCTGCCCCTGGCCCAGGCGAGGTCTGAGCCGGGAAAGATTGCCCCAGGCGTTTTTGAAGTCGGGCAAAAAGAGGCGCCGCAAGGAAAGATTGGAAGACTGCACCTTGATGTCTCTCCAGCCCTCTTTCATGTCAGCTATAGTCCAAAAGGGGTTATACAGGGGTTTATACAGGGGAGTATTATAGGGGTTAGCGGTTAGAAAGGGGGATACTAGATGAAAGCTCATGTGGAGATCAGAAGCCTTTGATTTTGGATGGTTTGGCATTTCTTGGCGAGTGTGGCTAAATTCCACGTGACGCAGCCAGCTAAGGTGGAAGCGCGGTGCTGTGAGTGCCTTGGGCTTGCCAAACCCGTGCAAGCCTGGCTTCAAGTACAGCTGTTTCACCTTAGCCGTGCCAATGGATCATTGGACTTGCTTGTAATGAAGGCAATTCTTGCAAGGTCTGAGCCCAGTTCTGTCTGGTATGTGGCTGGCCTGCACTGACGCCAGCATGCTTGCTACTTCTCGCTGAGCCACCCTTCTTTCAGCTCAAAAATTGGTCCCGGGGGGGGGCATGAAGGACGCTGCCCCACTCTCCATCTCGACCGCCGTGAAATCTGCAGGGCGATGGCAAGATTGGTCAGCTGCCCTGAAGTGCCTCTACGACAGCAAGGTCAGATGGGGATGTAAGGTAATTCTCCTAGAGCCTTGCGTGTACAAGTGGCCCACTTATGAGAAACCATCAGGTCGCCATGAGTTATAAGTCGTCTGGGCTCTGGTCTCACGTTTCAATTATCAAGCCCTGGGATATCCTGGGATGATGCGGAGACCCAAGATGCAGACCCCAGATGCTGTGAGAATCGACAGAGGCATGTAGCCAAATTCAAGGCCCAGAAAACCTCAGGGCAGAACAAGATGCCGCCCATGCCAGGCCTTGTCCGAAGAACAGACATGGCATCCCTTGGCCCTGGCACCGCCCATGGCCGCTCTGGGCGTATGCGCGAGAGCGAGCGCCTGGAGCGGGGCAGTGCAGGCAGGAGCCTCGCGGGTTTTAAGCAGGAGGATTCTTGCCGGTTTTGTAGGCAACATAGAGTGCTTGGGGATTTTTGAGCCAAGATTCAATTCTCTCCAGTTTTGGGAGAAAATTCACAGGAAGCCACTTGGCAGGAAGCAAGGTTCGCAGGGTTGCCCCTTACTTCGTGGATTGTACCAGTTTGCCAGGTCCTTGGGGCAATTGGTGCCTCGGGCCTCCGCCCAGATCTTTACATCATTGGCTCCGCCCTCAACGCCTGTGATAGAGGCTTTGCATGGTCCACAGCCCTGCATCTTCTTCGCGGAGTTGGAAAGTATGGGCTCTCTGTCAGCGAGGTGTTGGTGAACTCCGCGACCACGGCATGTGACAAGGGCAACCAGTGGACCTGCTCTCTCTGGCTGCTCATGGACATGCGAACCAAGAGGTGTCAACTGGATAGCCTTATTGGGCACAGTGCAGCGATGGCTGCTTGTGCCCGTTTTGAAGCGCAGTGGGCTAAGTCCCTGGTGCTCTTTGAGCGGCTGCCCCATCACCGCTTCACCCCGGACTTGATCGCCTGTAACAGCGTCATGCATGCCTGCGCCACTGGTTCCGCGGTAGCAGTGGCAACGTATCTGGTTTCAAGAATGCAGCAGCATGGTCCCCTACCAGATCTGGTCACCTTCAACACCTTCATCACCTCTTTGAGCAACTCGCAGGCCTGGTTGCAGTGCCTTGAGATTTTGGACTCCCTTGAGGAAAACGGTGCGCTCTCCCCCTCTGTGGTCACTTACAATGCTGTAATTAGCTCTCTGGGGCAAGAGGGCTGGCGTTGGAGCCTCTGGCTCCTGGAAAAGATGCGTGCAAGGTCTGTGCGCTGCGACGTGGTGACTGCCGGTTCCATTCTGAGTACGCTGGCGCGTGCCGCGCAATCGGACGCAGCTCTTTCGTACCTCTCGATCTTGGAGCGGGACCCGGCCTTGACAAACGAGGTGGTCTACAGCGCAGCTGTCTCTGCCTGTGAGGGAGGACGGCTCTGGAAGGAGAGCATCGCTTTGATCGTCAGGGCCAGGTCCATGAAATTGAAGACGGATGCAGTTGTCTACGGTGCAGCATGCAGCACGTGTCAGAAAAGCCAGCTTTGGGAACATGCCGTGAGTTTACTGGGAGATGCACGGTACCAGTCCACAGTGAGCACTCCGTTGTCCAACGCAGCGATCTCTGCGTGTGCGGACTCAGCGCAGTGGCTCTTGGCCACCCGGCTTTTGCAAGTTGCTTCCTATTGGAAGGTGGAGGCTGACACCACAACCTGTAACGCATGCCTGACTGCCTGTGTGCGACAGTGGGAGATGGTCGTGCACATGATGGGGGCTTCGCTGGCTCAGCAGGTTTCAGCCGACACCGTGGGCATAAACGCCGCGATCTCATCCCTCGCTACGGACAGCATATGGGCACGGGCGATCGCTTCGTTGCGGGGAATTCCAGGCTGTAATGGGGTAGAGGCTGACATCTTCGGCTTCAACTCTGTGCTGACGGCTCTCGCGAGGTCCAAGCATTGGGCTCACAGCAGCGCACCACAGCTTGAGTTCGCTGAAGGTTTTTAGTGCCTTTGTTGCCCGAACGATTCTCCAAGCGTTATTGATGGATCCAGTGTGCCGTGCACGCGTCCTCAGCACTCATGACTAATTGTTGCCTGGTACGACTGTGGTCATTAGGTCTTGTCATTGCTACCATCATTGGGTTCTTGTGAAACATAAGCTAGGAGAAGCAGGGTTCCCTCTCATACCCCATAATGTCTTCTTGGGCTCTTGAAAGAGAGAACCATCGTTTTGTGAAGGCCCATTTGGCCTCAGCTGCTGGCTCAGCCAAGGCCATTCTCGAAGAGCTCCGGTTTACCAGCCTGGAGGCTGATCAGCTTGTAGATATCTGTGGTTTTCACAGTGATCCCATCATCATCCCGAGTAAGAATCCTAATTTTACGGACCCCAGAATGCCGCATACATGGGGTATGCCCCATACATGAGGTGAGCGTGAGGGAGGGTACATTCCTCACAGGCTGACGAGCTGGCCCTGAGCACCTCGATCGCCTCGTGCCGGGGACGGCAGCGAGAACTTTTATATAACCCTGGGGGTCTAGGGTTTAGAGTACATCCAGGGACCCGATGATTGCAATCATTGGGTCAAGCAGAGACTGCCAGCACTGAAAGTGGGGAGCAACGTATTTGGCCGCTTCATAATCCTTACCAGCACTGCAGAATAAGGGCGTTCCCATTTTTTAGAAGCCTCTAAAGTGATGAAATGATCCAGGTGCAGTTCCTGTTTGCAGTGGACGCAAGCCTTGGTGCTGCTGCCTGCCATGCAGCTGGGCTTGGACACGGAGACTTAGAGACCTCAACCCCGTGGGCCCTCATATTCTGCTCGCAAAAAATTCAATCCTGCCCAAAGGGCAGGGCCATTTGCGGAACCTTCACGCTGTCAATATTAAAGCCCTAGATTAAGCATGAGTGAACATTCGTTACTTCTACCTGAATAAGTCATTCATGTAGGCACTCCATGTTGTTTCATGTTGACCAGTTGAAGTCTGTGCTGGCATTGCGCTTCTCGATCATTCTGCGAAAATGAGGCAAGCCGATCTGGAGCTGGAGGCACACAACAATCTTCTGATTTTCAACATTCCAGGTAGGCAGCGATGCTTGGCAGTCATGCTTAGCAACCAATGCCAGCATACTTGGTCATGTTAGCTGCTCCTGCTGCTGCTGCTGCTGATGGTGGCAGCAGCGGCGGTGGTGGCAGTGGTGATGCCGGTGGCGGCGGCTGGGCGGTGGTTGCGGCGGCGGTGGCGGCGCTGGCGGTGGTACTCGCCGCCTCCTCCAGGAAATGTAGCAGCGGCAGCAGAAGTAGAAGTGAGGGAAGCAGCAAGATGCATTTTGATTCGTAGCGATAGCGATAGCAGGAGTTAGCAATAAACATACTGGAGTCAACGCTTTATAGAAGAGCAGTGGGGACCTATCATGGTCTGGAATGAATGTTTGTCTCAAGCTCGGCCCATCGCAATCTCCTAAGCATGAGGGTCACAGGTTTAGGGGTACTCGTAAACTACCAAACCAGCTACAGCTGCTTGTTAACTGTAGTCATCATAGAAATTCATGGGGCACCCACAATTCTCACAAGCACAGCAAAGATGCCCCGCAAGGGCTCTGACGCGGGCCCCCTGGCGGCTGCCTTGGATGGCACCTGGATCAGTGTTGAGCTAAAATCGAATAGTAGCTTCCATTTCGTTTTCCATTATCCCTAAATAACCCCCATGTATACCCTATTCTAATATAGTAGTTTCCATTTGATTTTCCATTGTCCCTATCGAACCGATGTGCCAACTTATGGTTTCTGCAAGATTGGGTCACATTTCTCGGGGAGGATGGGGAGGGAAATTTAGCACTGACCCACATCCTTGGACCTCTGCAATTACTGTAAAGTCCGCGCAACGCTGTTGATGATCTGCTTCGACATGTTTGTATCGGTGCTGCAGTACGCATGTCCTGCCGTTGTCAAATCATGTCCTGATAAAGGACAATGTGGCTACGGGCTAGCGAAGCCATTTCTTTGGCGGAAGGACTCCTGAGAGATTCCACTACACTTGAGAGATATTGACAGAAAAGCAATTGCCCAAATGACGCTGATCGGCCACTCTCCCTGACGGCCTCAAATTTACCAAATTGAGCCCAATTATCAACACGAGCTTCACAGCGCCAGACAGTATCCCGAAACGCATGCCTGCACAAAGCTCGCCGTCTCTGACATTTGTTTGCCAAAATTGGATTCGATCTACTACGCGCATTGAAGCAACGACACAAAAATGTGCAAACAGCTTCACATAACAAAAGTTGCGGAGATTGTCCAAAAAGCGTTCCGATCATGTCCGATCTACCCGAAGAACTCGAGCAATTTTTGTGGACATGTGGGGCTTGTTCAGACTCAACCCGACATGTCACAGGACGGCTGGCCGGACTTTTGTCTATTTCTTAAGCTTCTGCTGGGAGTTGATGTTGGCACTCCGCCCGACGTCCAGGAGTGATTTCAGGAGCTTTGGAAATCGCCAGGTTCCGAACGCTGAAATTTCAGCACATTTCTGAAAATTCAACCAGCGCTATCATGCATAAGTAAAACTCCTCTGGCAACAAAAAACCTTACATGAACCGCCATGCTGTCCTGACAAAGCCTTAAAGCTGAAGCTGGCAATCTAAGCCCTTAAGCCCTCAATCCTAAACCCCAAAAGCCGAAACCCTAACCCTAGATTCTAGATATTTCTAGATAGTACTCGTAGTTTCCATATTCTCTTCCAGATCCCTACATAACCCCATTATATATCCTATGATAATAGGGTGGTTTCCAGTTTCTTTTCCATTGCTCCTACAAAAACCCCTTGGAGCCCAGGTATGGTTGCTGCCTGCATCGGCCTCCAGGCCTGCTAAACCCTAAATCCTAAACCCTACATCCTAAACCCTACTAGTACATATATTATTTGTTGTACGACTACGACTACGGCTGCTGCTACTACTACTACTACTACTACTATCCAGGCCTGCGCTCCTGTGCCTGGGCTGCTTGCTCAACTTCGGAGGCAGCTGACCTCAGCCTCTGGGCTCCATGGGATTAACGTAGGAGCAAATACTACTATCCAGGAGGGTTTAGGGCTTAGGGCTTAGGGTTTAGGGTTTAGGGTTCAGGGTTCAGGGTTTAGGGTTTAGTGTTTAGGTACGAAGAATGGAAAAGAAAATGGAAACCACCAAGTTACAGGGTATATAGGGGGTCATATACGGATTTTATAGGGATAATGGAAAGAAAATGGACACCACCATATTATAGGGCAATAGAGGGGTTATATAGGGATAATGGAAGAGACATTTGAAACTACTACATTGTAATGGGGTACATAATAAGATTATATAGGGATAGTGGAAAAGAAAATGGAAACCGCTGCACTGTAATAAGGTACATAATGGGGTTCTACAGGGATAATGGAGAACAACATGGAAACTACTATTTGAGGTTTTGGATTCACTCACCGCCAAGGATTCCGACAGAGAACCCTCGTTACCGACAAGATTTCGGTTTTCAGAGCATCCGATTACCAGAGCATCCAAGGTCACTCACAATCTTGCGCAGCTTCGGCTACAACTATTGTAGCCTCTAAAAAGGAGAATTTCGGGACCCTCATGCAAAAACACCGCATTCATGTTCGAGAGCTTACGATTACCCGGGCATCCATGTCCAAGCAGATAATGTTAATGTTTGAGAGCATCCCATTCCCAAAGCATCCATGCCCAA
>CAJNIZ010020114.1:70462-81386 GCA_905231905.1 Symbiodinium pilosum | reverse complement strand
ACCCCTAAACCTTAAAACCTAAATCCTAAACCCTTAAACCCTAAACCCTTAAACCCTAAACCCCTAAACCCTAAACCCCTAAACCCTTAAAAACGCAACGCCTGGCCCAGTGGATTCCAATGGCGTTCCAGGTGAACATGAAGAGCGGCAGCAGCAAGTTAAAGATTTTCACCCGCAACCTAGGGATTCAGGGTCCAGGGTTTAGGAAGTTTAGGATTCAGGGTTGAGGATTTAGGGTCTAGGGTTGAGGATTCAGGGTTTAGGATTTAGGGTCTAGGGTTTAGGATTCAGGGTTGAGGATTTAGGGTTTAGGGTTTTTGGATTCAGGCTTTAGGATTCAGGGTTTAGGATTTAAGGTTTCTCGGAAGTAGGAGGGCGTTCTGCGGTGAGTACATACATGAAAAATACCGGTGAGCTTCGGAGCTGGAATCGCTGATGGAGAGCAAAATTCTTCTAGCTGCTGCTTGGGTTTATAGTCCCCCTTAAGTAGATAGAATATGGGGTATATGGGGATCTTATCTTTGCCATACTCAAAACCATATTCCATCTATATAATTACTTAAGGGGGACTATAAGGGTTCAGGATGTAGGGCTTGGGGCCCAGGTCTGGATTTAGGGTTTGGGGATTAGGGTTTAGAGTTTAGGGTGTAGGGATTAGAGTTTAGGGTTTAAGGGGTTTAGGGGTAGCTTAAGTCTTAGGGCCAGCTATAGGAGGGAGTTTTCGATGCGGGGAACTTGATATAAAGGGTATATACAGGGTATATAAGGCGAATGGGGAAATTATGAGGGGTATGTAAGGCTTACGTACAGCCTAAACCCTGACATCAAATCCTTTGAGGCTTCACATTTACAACATCTTTTTGGTCCGGTGGAAAAAGCCAGCAATTTAATGGCAACTATTGCTATTACTATTACTATTACTACTACTATTACTATTACTATTACTATTGCTGTCACTATTACTATTACTATCACTATTACTAGTACTATTTCGAATACGATTACTATGACTATTACTATTACTGTTACTCTTACTCTTACTATTACTGTTATTGTTTACTGTTTCTATGCACTATTTACAATTGACTGATTACTATCACTATTACTAGTATGACTAGCATTACTATTATTACCTTTAAGTAGTGCTTTGCCTTGACAGCATGAGGCAGGAATCTTGCTTGCTTTGCATGTTGCTTCCAAAGGTCAGGGTCCTCGTGTCCACTTCTGACCAAGTTTCTTAAAGCTGTCTTTTGACCGCATGATGAGCACAACAGCACCACAACAGCAGCACGGTGGCATCTTAAAGAATTCTACACCCTGTACCCTCAATTAGGCCAAGCCTGCGCACTTTGCTTACGGCCTCTGATTTAGCTGAAGGTTAGCAAGCAATCAAGGGATGGATCTCAATAGCAGCATCTACAGTAACGTTTCCGGTTTAGTCCGTGCACCCCAGTTTCCGTGTTTCATGTTCCATTTGATCCTCCAGTATAGGGATAATGTCGCTAAACGCTTATCCCAACCTAAATCACAATACTCCCTATGTGCCAAAATCCCCTTGAAGTGGAACCCAAGGCCGCTGGTAAGGAAGTTCGCGCCATTGTTTTGCAAAATGGGGGGGTTCCAAGAAATATGGTACCCTTTCGGGGGCGCCCATAACAAGAACGTTTATAGAGTGGAATTTACATGAACACAAGGATCCCCCCATTCATGGAAAGCACCATCTTTGCGAACGCTTGAGACTTGCACTTGCAAGGTGTCCTGCTATAAAGGGACTTTACTGGGAAACCGAAACAGGGAACCACAAGAATACAGTAGGAATAATAATAGAATATGAGGACCCTGGCAGGTTTATTCCTAATATGTTCCTACTATATTCTTGAGGTTTCCTGTTTGGGGTTCCCAGTAAAGTCCCTTTGTGCTACGTACTGGCCAAGCAGGCAGTGCCTCCGATGGAGTACATTGGCCTTTTGTGGGGCGCGTCGCGTGCAGCACCCTGAACCCTAAACCATAAGCCCTAGACCCTAAACCCTAAATCCTGGTGATGGAGCGGACTAGGATTGTGGTGGTAATCCGAGCACTTGATTTATAAAAGGGTCCATATTTAAATAAATTAGGCACCAAGGACTACTTACAATTTGGTGGCTTCTTGTATGGGAAAAAGGACTACAGTTTGAGAAAAGTTTTGGGGAACCCATCCTGAAAATGGAGATTCAATAGCTTCCTATTCATTCTGAATTAATAGAGGTCCAAGAGCCCCAATGACCCCGGAATGATTTTCTTCTGGATTTCTCTTAGAGACTCAGTACATTCCTATTCACTTTTTCATTCGAGGTCCAGGAGCCGCATAGACCGAAGAAGGATTTTCCTTTAATCTGGCGCCCCTCATGCCTTGTTCCGCCGGGAAGGGGGGGGCGTGTCCCCCCCCCAAATTAATCAAGTGCTAGGGTCAGGGAGGATGATACGACGTCTCATGAGGATCTTGGCAGGGTGGTCTCCGAGAACAAGTTCGCTGGGCTTCATAGCTTGGAGGGACTTTGCTGCAGTGAAACCTGCGGTAAAACCGCATGTCCGGAAGGACTGTAGAAGGGCATGTTTGCAATCCTGACTTTCCGACCATCTCGGCTTTGATTGATGCAAGACAGACCATGGGAACCCTAGGTTCTGTTGGGGTTTTATTGGGGTTATATTGGGATAATGCAAAATAAACCAGAAACTACTATCATTATCGAAGCCCCTAAACGCTAAACCCTTATCCGCATAGCTTTCAAGGGCAGACATGGGTGTTGAGGTCCGCACGGCGCACGGTGCGGAAAATCAGGGTCAGGCTCCCACACACCTGGCAAGGTCGCCGTGTTTTCTTTTTTTGGTTTGGGCTTGATGTTTGAGAGTTTTAGGGTTTGAAGGTTTAGGTATGTGTATCTATCTCTCTCTGTCTCTCTGTTTAATTCATATGCGCGGCAACCCTACTTCAAACCACCAAACACCGTAAATGCTGAGACTTCCGGCGTGGCATTGTTGCGCGAGCTCCGCGCGCTGGCTGACGCTCCGTCAAGGTCCAAAACCCGAAAGCCTAAAGTTTAAACCCTAATCCCTAAACCGTAAACTCTCATTCCTCAACCCAACCCCTAAACCCTAATCCCTAAACTAACCCTACTCCCTAATTCCTAAACGCTAAACCGCTGAGGCTCCGTCAAAGTGTACTCATGACCCTGTGGCCACAGGCGGTGGACTTGGCCTCAGACTTCGGGGTTTAGGGTTTAGGGTTCAGGGGATTCCGGGTCCTCAGTAATATTAGGGTTATATTGGGTTTATATGGGAATAATGGAAAAGAAAACGGAACCTACCATAATGGGTTCAGGATTCAGGGTTCAGGGTTTGAGGGTTTGAAGATTAAGGTTCAGGATTTGATGGTTTTGATTAGATTTCAGAGTTTGGGGGTCTGAAGTTTAGGGTACGGGTTTGGGGGCTGGAGTTGGGGGTCCAGCTTTTTAAGGGTTTAGAGACTTCATCTCAGTGCGGTCGCCAGTAAGATGAATCTCGAGCCCGTCATGAAAGCCAGAAAGATGGACCATCTGCCCACCCCTGCAACCTAAGCCCAACACCCTACCTGGAGATAAGGAATGTCAACTCTAGACTGAATTCCTGCAACTGTTATAACCAAACCCTTAACCCTACTTGGAGGGTCAGGGGGACTTAGTAAGTAGGTCAATAATGGGGATAAATCAGGTTACTATATGGGTTATAGGGGTTAGTAACCTACCTACTAGGTCTCCCTGACCCTCCAAGTAAACCCACCAAACTTACAATCAACTAGGATCTCCAGGTGGAACCCACACACACCTACCCTCCCCCAAACTAACATGGAACCTGGAAAGGGGCCTTAGCACTATGCAGACCAAATCCCATTTACCCTGAACCACGGAGCGCAAGTGGATTCCTTTGGGTTTAGGGTGTAAGGCTCAGGGATCTAAACAATCAGCTGTCCCTGACCGCAAGAATCGCATCTGCTATTGCAACAACCACTTCCCCCGTACTAGCCCTCAAAAATAATACGAATCCAGGCAGGCCGCGAAGTCCAGAAACTGACTCCAAGATGAATACGGCAGAATGGAGGGGTGGTTCTACATAGTTGGGAAGGACCAAGATCCAAGAACTATCTAACTGGGTTTCGCTTTTATCTTGACTTGCCTATGAATGCACTTCGTCATCATCCCTAAACCCACTCTAAACCCTATACCCTGAAATCAAAGAATCCAGAGAGCTCAGGCGCAGACAAAATTCAGGATCATCATGCTGTACAAAACAAAGGCCCAAAGAGTCAGCATCCTGAGTCTCAGGCCAGATCCCTAAATCTATACCTCTGTATTGTATATACATATACACCGCTGGATGTATGGGTATATGACTCAATGAGCATATATATATATAGATATATATATATATACATGTATTTGGATATCTGGGTGCTTCCGGACTTTAGGCGGGTACCTTTTTGAATTGGGGGGGCGGGGTCCCTCGAGTTAGTATTATTCGGATCCCTGTTTCTGGAGACCACACTAGAATCTACGTCCACCCCCTCCAGACCCTAAACCCAAACCCTCACCCATAATTCCCCTTTATGATGGTGCCTACACTACCTAAACCCTAAACCCTACACCCTACACCTTAACCGCGTTGAGGCTTGATGGGTACTTAAAGGCTTGGGGGTCACGATTGGGGATGATTCCAGTTTCGGATTGGACGGGGGTGGGTTGAAGGGGGCGAGGATTCGAGAGTTTAGGGTTTCAGGGTTTAGGCTATTAGGGTGTCAGGGTTTAAGGTGCGAGGATTAAGGGTCTAAGGTTTGGGGTGGAAGATCTCGGGTTTTTGATTTACGGTTTTAGGTCTTAGGCTCTAGTGTGTGTAGCAGTAGGGTTAGCCTGCCAGGTGATAGCTCCTCAAAACTATGGGCACAGGAAGGACTTGCCAAAGCCAAGAGTGGATAACTTCAGGACTGAACCCTAGACCCAAACTGGAGACATGAATTTAACATATGTATACATCGTAGACAATTAGCTTGAAGTTGATATCAACCATAATTCAACTGGATCTTCAAGTAGCCCCGCGGACACTGCACCCTAAACCCCGCCCCTGCACTCTAAACTCTAGACCCTGCGCCCCAAACCCCAAATAGACCCAAAAGCTGCACTCTAGACCCTAAACCCTCCACCCTGAAGCCGGATCCCCCTCCACCAGGGAAAGGACGAATCACAGCTGTGGAAGCCACGCACGTAGGCCTGCAGTCTGGCTTAGGCTCGAGGTTGGAGGCCACACTCCCTGGACTCCCCGGATGTAGATATCCCCAATATATACCCAAATATCATATAGTAGTTTCCATCTTCTTTTCCATTATTCCCTGAATATCCCCAAAATACTATAGTGGAGAGTTTCTTTTTTTGGGGGGGGGCTCCTTTTGCACATGCCCGACGGTCAATTCAAAGGCTCCATAGGGAGTAGGCTTTAGGTTTAGGGGGTAGGGTTTAAGGACTAGGCTGTCGGGATTAGGGGTTAAGCTTTAGGGATTGGGGCTTAGGAATTTGAGTTGAGGGCTCAGGGCCAGAAAGTTAAGCTGGAAGATTCTGTGGGGACTGCCCGGACTGCCGGGAGCTACGAACTGATCTCCACTGTATGTGGAGCCACAATTGCGACGGTAGAATGATAACGACTAACTCTTTGTCGAAAATGTGCATACTGATACGACATGTATATACGTAGAGGGGTAGAAGAGTGATACCACAACATACTACAACTCCAACAGCCAGCTTGCGACACGCGAGGTGGCGTGGTGATAGCTCTAAGCTGGAAGATCTAACAAAATCCAGAATCAACTGCATGGACCGGACAGCAGTCTCGTCACCTGGGTGGCCCTAAACCCTAGACCCTAAACCTTGGGTACTGCCCCCACCCAGCAACAGTCCATATTAGGGGTCCTATTATGGGCTCTACATATAACCATATTATACTTATTATCCAACTGTTAGTGAGGGGGGGCAGTACCCAACCTAAACCCTAGTTGGGGTTCAGGAGTTCAGGGTTTGGGTATATTTCGGGCATCCTCCATCGGCTAGGGCAACATCTGGGTAGGGGTTGTATGGAGTTCCCACGGGATTTAAAAGAGAGTGCTGGGAGGCCATATCTGAGGACTAGTGCCAGGGTCAACCCAAAAATCTGAATAATTACACCCTATATGAGGGTCTCCCCGAATATAAGGATGATAGTATTTGGGGGTTATATTGGGGTCCCCCTATTTAGGGAAAGCAGCATATACCTTTCCCTCGCTGTCCTGGAACTGCCAGAGCGCAATCTAGCTTAAGTCATTCGAATGCTCAGTATGAATAACAGACCTAAACCCTAAACACCTGAACCCTAAACCTTAAACTCTATACGTGCCGCCAGGCTTGAGAAGTCTCTCTCTGGCCGAGGGTTTTGGGCTTACGGGTTACGGGCTTCGGAATCTGTGGTAGCTTATTGACATGTAGGGTTTTCGGTTTAGGGTTGCTAGGTCGAGACCCTAGGACCGAAACCTTAAACCCTAAACCCTCAACCCTAAAACCTGAACCGAAGAAAATGGACACTCTGCATCAGGCCTTGGCCCAGACGAAGCAGAGCCTGAGTATGGTTCGGTAGATCATCATATTCTAGGTAGATATGATAGGAAACATGGCGGATTTAGAGTTTTAGCGTTTGTTCGTAGGGCATGAAGGAACAAGATCCCGATGTAATACATATATTCCCTTCTTCCTATTAGCTACCCACGGAATAATACCAATTGCGTATTTTTGTCCAGAGCAGAAAGTTAGAAAAACTATAGGCTAGTACCTGGTTACAACTCGGGTTTTCGACCCTGGGTCACGCGGCTTAGGGCTTAAGGTTCAGGGTTTAAGGATTGGGGCTTAGGGCTTAGAGATCAGGGCATGAGCCGAACAGTATGAACAGGTGCAGATGATGCTCTGGTTGTTGTTGCTTAAGCGCGAGGTGAGACCCAAATCCACGTCAGCAAAACATGGATAAATATCCATACAAGGTTGCCAGTTTATTGTAACGTCCTTTTCCATGTAAGTCTGCCTTTCGCCTCAAACCCTAAATCCCAAATAATTCAAAAGGAAGCTGGGCTTGAGAGTGATCTACCTTTAGGGTCTAAGGTTTAGAGGCTACTTGCTGGTTGCTAGTAAGGAATGAAGGAATGAATGAAGGAATGGAAGCTGCCAGGTAATTGGGGTTATGTAGGCACTTGTATTAGCATCCGTACCTCCATTCATCCCTAAGCGGTCAGGGGTTCATGGTTGAGGGTCATACACACTATGTCCCGAAAAGACCCCTTGAACCCCGAACCCCACCGCTGCCGCAGGCATCAGGGGATCAGCAAAACAATTTCTATCCTGTCGAGATGCCCCCAAAGGACCTCTAGTTTATGGAAAACCCTACTACCCTAAACCCTCAACCCTAAATCCAAAACCACGCCTGTCTGTATTGGATACAACCAGGAATCTGAGCCTCAGGCCACACTAACATGACAACCGTCAGCATCCCTAGCACAAAGCTGCTGATGCCAAACCTCCGGCAAGCACATATAGGGCAGCACACGGCTTATGTAGGGAGTGTTTGGGTTTATACAGGGAGCATTTGGTTTTATACATATATATATATGTATATATATATATGCATATTTGGGTTATCTCAGATTGTATGCTAGTATGTACAGATATAGGGCAGTTTTGGGTTTACATAAGGATTAAAGGGACTTTACTGGGAACCCCGAACCGGGAACCCCAAGAATATAGTAGGTATATAATAGGAATATACCTACCAGGGTCCTTATATTCCATTACATTCCTGTTATATTCTTGTGGTTCCCTATTTGGGGTTCCCAGTAGAGTCCCTTTAAGGCTTGTATAGGACTCAGAAGGAAAACAACCCTGGAATGGAGAACCAAATGCGACACCTCTGGGCAAGGCTGGGGACGGGTCAACCACTTCTCCGCCGTTAAGGGTTTAGGATTTAGGGTTTCAGGGTTTTAGGGTTTAGGGTTTCAGGGTTTAGGGTGTAGGGTTTCAGGGTTTAGGGTGCAGGGTTCAGGGTTTCAGGGTTTAGGGTTGGGGGTGTAGGGTGAAAAACGAGCAGAAAAATGATATCAGCCGCCCAGCGGCATTAGCAGCCAATGCCGACACACCTCGGCCATCATCTCCTGTCGATGCTGCCGAACCTTTGGTCAAGGGAGTTGTCAGGCGGGGAGTTACCAGCCCTAGCCCTAAACCCTAAACGCAATAGTAGTATAGGGATGTGGCTTACATAAGGCTCATAGGGGGAGACTACTTGGAGGGTCGGGGAGACTTAGCAAGTAGGTTAATACCCCCTATAACCCATATAGTAAGCCCATTCTATTAACCTACTTACTAAGTCCCGACCCTCCAAGTAGGAGTTGTATAAGGGGGCTATGTAACCCTCAGCCCTAAGCCCCAAGCCCTAAACAGGTTATGTAAGCCTCATAGGGGGGAAACTATCCACCTGAAACTCCCTAGGACTCAGCCGCACCAATCTTCAACTCAAGCCAGATTCAAACAGGCTCGTGAACTTCCTTACCGAAAAGTTTAGGGTTTAGGGCTTAGGGTGAAAAATATACATCCCCAGATCATCCCATTCATCACATTTTCCATGTCTTTTTTCATTGGGTTCTGCGTCCGCTGACCCCAGAACATAAGGCACTAAACCCTTAGGGTCTTGACATCTTGTCCTGGCTGATGAAATGGAAACCTGAGGTCCCTTTGACAGGAAAAAATAAAGTTTAGGGTTTAGGGTTTGGAGTTAGGAACGTGGAGGCTCAAATTGCAAAGCAAATGGAAAATGCCATGGAAAATGCGCACATACAGGATTTTTGCTTGGTTTATAACATCGAGAAGCATCTGTGGCAGGGCAAGAGATGAGGACGCTGAAAACCCCCATACTCCGTACCTGAAACTCAAAACCCAAAGCAGCTCCACAATGGTAATTACTATATATATATATATGTATGTGTAAAATAACTAACAATAGAATGGAAATAAACGTACATAAGTACCGTGGTCCCCCACAATCCGGGTGATTAGGGCTGCGTTGGGATAAGTGGGGGTACATAAGGTTGTATGAGATATGCGTATATACATACATACATGTATAATATGCATATATATATATACACACGGAGGTCCTCTCCTTGCTGATAATGTGCTGTCCGTGAAAAAACCAATCTCGTGAAGAAAATGTCGCCCCATGCCCTCTATACGCCTGTGTGACCCAATCCAGATCCTCCTTACTACCGCTACCCTGCCCTCGGCTGGCAAAGGATCGCAAAAAGGGTCCCAGCGCTTTGTAAAGATTCCGGTATGGGTTCCATGCTGTTTGCGGGACGGTAATTAATTATCATTGCTGGATAAGCCTTGACCCCAAAGTGCGAAACCCCAAAACCTTCAGCCTAAACCCCAAACCACCGAACAAAAACTAAACTTGTCAATTCGCTGAGGCCAATGCGAACAGGGCATCTACCTGCGCAGGCGTCATTCCCTGCGCAAGAAGCTCCTGGCTTGGCTGGTTGGTAAGATCCGGTACGGGGTTCATTTGGGGTTCTATAGATTTAGGGTTTGTAAGGGGTCATATTGGGGTATATCAGGTGATATGAGGATTCTTGAGGCATTATTTTAGACGCAGTATCTTTCGGGGTTTACGGCTTGGGGATAACGAAAAATTGAAAGTCAAGTGGAAAAGAAAACCACAAATCAAACAGAAACGGTGCATTCTGGGGGCTCCCTATTGCAGGGGCGCTAGGGATATATAGGGTCTAGGGCTGAAAAAACTTAAGATGGAGAAAACAAGAACCCTAAACCCTGAACCTTAAACCCTGAACCCTAAACCCTAAACCCTGAAAACGACTTGGAGCCTTTAGGTCCCTTTCAAGGTGCATACATCCACAGGACACCCCAATCTGTAGTAGTGGTATAATCGGAATATAATAGGACCCTAAAATAATCCTTAGTATCCCTTATAATCACTGTTACAGGGTGGGGGCTCCACCTCCTAAACCCTAAACCCCAAAACCCTTCAACCTCAAGGTCCTGCTAATGTATACATGGTCGAGGGGATGGTGGAGAATCAAATGGAAAATGCGATGGAACATGAAATGGCAACTGCCTGTATACAGGGGATAATAGTGTAGAAGTTGCTAGCTTGTCAAAATGCTGGTCCATTTTTGAGTATTCCTAAACATTGGGGCCGTATCATAGTGAGAACCCAGGTAGGGCCATACTTTTGACAACCTACCACACTACCAAGGAGTTGGCGAACCTGTTGGTTTAGGGTTCTGTCACCGGATTAGATGTATGGATTGAAAGATGACGGACTGCTTCCGCTAGCTGTGCTCGTCGAATCTCATGATAGCACAGTTTACTAGGGGTCTGTACCTCCCACTGACTGCAGGTCCAGCAGCTTCCGAGTCTGCCTTTGACAGTAAGGGGTCCTAAATTACGGGGCGCGTTCACGGGGCTCCCTATGATGAGGACTGTTTATGGAAACCCTGCACGGGTCTGAGGTAACCTGCTACACTATTGTCCCTCAGCGCCTGTCTTCGCACCTCGTCCCACTGTCCTGCTGAAGTCTTCATGCAAGCACACAATCTCATGCAGCAACATTGGGAAACTTCCAATGAACATGCATGACGCTTTGTGATGGAGCCAAGTCTTTAAGATGATTATTCTAACTATGATTACTACTGTTATCAGTGTTACTGTTATTAATGGGTTTTATCAAAAATTACCATTATCATTACTATTGATACTGTTCTTATTATGAGAAGGCGGTCAAGGGGTGCTTGACACGGATAGAACAACTGTGACATGAGCTGGCGTCAAAATTACTT
>CAJNIZ010020114.1:42751-70362 GCA_905231905.1 Symbiodinium pilosum | reverse complement strand
TGAACCCTAATCCATAAACCCTAAACCCTAATCCCTAAAACCCTAAACCCTAATCCCTAAACCCTAAACTCCAATCCCTAAACCCTAATCCCTAAACCCTAAACCCTAAACCCCAATCCCGAAACCCTAATCCCTAAACCCTAATCCCTAAACCCTATACCCTACTCCCGAAACCCCTAAACCCTGGATCCTTTAAAAAGGGTCTGGGATGTCTGGCCTGTGGACAGTGACGAGTTGCCCGAAACCTCAGAGTTGACCTTCGCTGCATAGCACGCCGAGCGAGGATTTGTTTAGGGTTGGGGGGTTTAGGGGTTTAGGGAGTAGGGGTTGGGGGGCTTAGGGCTTAGGGGTGTAGGGTATAGAGTTTTGGGTATAGATTTTAGGGTATAGAGTTTAGAGTTTGGGAGTTTAGGGTGTTAGGGGTTTAGGGATTAGGGTTTAGGGGTTAGGGTTTAGGGCTTAGGGGTTTAGGGTTTTGGGGTTAGGGTTTTTAGGCTCTGGGATTCTTAGGCGCCATCCTAAACCCTAAACCCTGAACCCTTAATCCTGAAACCCTTGCGCCTGCGTTCGCTCACGCTTTGTACCATGGAGCTGTGCTGGGCTGAAGCTGCCAGTTTTGGCGATCAACCCATCTTGTGCTTCTTTTCGAGGCTTAGGGTTTAGGGTTTAGGGTTTGGGGATTAGGGTTTAGGTACTAGGGCGGTCTTATTATAGTATACCCAAAGCCATATTTTATCTACTTAAGAGGGACTATAAGGGTTTAGTGTTTCAGGCTGTGGGGATGAGGGCCTGGAGCCCTCAAACTAGCTTGTCCCGAGGGTAAAGCTGCTGAAAAAGCTTGGAAAAGGCTAACAAAAAAGCGAGCCATGGGATGAACTTTAGGGTTTAGGGTTTAGGGTTTAGGGTTCGTAGGGAAAAAGCTGAACAATCGGTTTAAGAAAGAAGTGGCCAAAAGCTGGGGACAAGATCTGCCAAAAGCTGGAAGGTTTTTGCTGGCAGCTTCCTGCCAGCTTAGTAGCCGCTTTTCTACAGCTTTTCCGATTGGGAAAACTAATCTTCTAGGCAGGTTTTATCTACCTTTGGTTTACCTTACTTTTTCGAATACATGCTTGTATTGCTATCTAAGCGATGACCCTTCTAACATTACAACCCATGACTACCCATGAATCTTCAGGCAGTGTATCTTGCTTCAAACGCCATTCAAAGACTTATATTAAAGTTTGCAGCCTTGAGATTTGTAACTTTGGGTTTGGGGCCCCCTTCAGGGCTAGTTTCCATGCTTTAGGGATCCACCCAAGGGTCCAAACCCTAAAGGCCCTAAAGGTACAAAAGACAACCCCCCTGAGCTACTGCATTGAACTTCTAAATCCTAAACCCTAGTCCCAAAACCCTAAACCCTAGGCCCTAAACCCTAAACCCCAGTCCCAAAACTCTAGGCCCTACACCCTAAACCCTAGTCCCAAAACCCTAAACACTAAACCCTAGGCCCTCAACCCAAAACACTAAACCCTCAACCCTAAACCCTAGGCCCAAAGCCCTAAACCCTAGGCCCTACACCCTAATCCGGGCTGGCGGCCGGCTGCACAGCGTGGGGTAAGTCGCCATCGGCCGGCCATTGGCCAGGTGCACCTTTCGGGGGTTTAGGGCTTGGAGATTAGGGTATAGAGTTTAGGGTTCAGGGGTTTAAGGTTTTGAGGTTTAGGGTGTAGGTGTTTAGGGTTTGGGGGTTAGGGTTGGAAGAAGATGGGAACTGCACAGTTATTTTTGGTTTAGGGCTTGGGGAGACAAAGTTTTTCCATGGATAATCAGATGAAAGACTCAAGTTGAAATCCGATGGAAACTGGGATGATATAAGGATTTCAGATGGAGGGGATAGGCAGGTGCATGATGACACCCGGGCGTTCTCTGTTCTAAGACCCCACAACCCTAAACCCTAAACTAAGAGACTATAGGAGGTTACTTGGTCACGACTTGGGTTTCCCCTACCTAGGCTTTAGTCATTCAGGGTTTAGGGTTAGGTTTTAGCGTTTAGGGTTTGGGGCTAAAGCCTCTAACCTTAAACCGCGTCTCTAGGTATGCTTTAGGGTGGAGGGTTCATGGTTTGAGGTTTCTTGGCGGTTTAGTGGCTCATGGCTGCAGTGCATAAAGTTGAGAAGGTGTTGTTTAGGGTTCAGGGATGTACTTTGTAAGCTATTATTTAGAGTTTAGGGTTTGAGTTTTAGGGCCTAATAGGGTTTAGGGACAAGGGGGACTTACTAAGTAGGTTTATAATCGGAATAACTGGGGTCACCATATGGGTTGTAGCCTACTTACTGCGTCCCCTGACCCTCCACGTATGGTGCCAGAATCTGAAGCGGTAGTTTCAATTAATCCTGTCCCCCTGTTAATAAACCCCGCGCCGCCCCAATTGTAAACATCCCGCCAAGTACGTATGGTACAACTGAACCCAAATAAACCTCCAAAGGCCCTAAACAAATCAAACCCCCAAACCCTAAACCCTATAAGCCCCCCTAAACCCTAAACCCAGAAAGACCTCGAACACCCAGCAAATCCTATACACCCAATGTCAAGCCTTCAGCGACCTGACCGCGGGCTCCGAACATTTCGGGCTCCTGGCTCTTAGGCTTAGGATTAGGGGTTTAGGGTTTAGGGTTTAGGGGGATGTCTGGGGGGTTTAAGGTTGAAGATTTGGGGTTTGGGGGTTTAGGAGTTCAGGGATCCAGGGTTTTAGGGGTTTAGGGTCTAGGCTTGGGGTTGCGGGGGTTTGAACATGGAAGTATGATGATGCATGCTACGCTTCCCCCTAAACCCTAAACCGCGTGCTTCATCTTTGTAGGTCTTCGGGTATGGGGCAGGCTGATCTCCAACTTTCTGGCTTTCACTGTGCCCTGCAAAAAGTCCAGCCTCACTACGAGGGCCCCAAAACCAACAATCTTGAGGTATCCCTTGGGTACTGCCCCCACCCAGTAACAGTCCATATTAGGGGTCCTATTAAGGGCTATATATAACTATATTATAAATATTATCCAACTGTTACTGAGGCGGGGAGTACCCAAGGTATCCCTGATGTGGGGCGAGTGGACAAAATGCTTAGGCAAGGGCCTCAGGGCACAGTACGCTATGGTTCTATGAGCTTTGTAATCGGCCTAAAGCCTTGAAGCTTCGGCCCTTAACCGTATCTATCCCCATGAACCCAAGTGTTCCTGTCATGTTCCATTGTCTTTCACATTTGATTCTCCATTATTGGGTAAAACGAATGCCGTTCCTATCTACCCTACGTTCCTGAACCTCAGCCCATATCCCCAGATGAGCCCTATAGTATCCTATAATACCCACCTAAACCCTATAGATCCTTACATAGATGGTCTTCCTAACTTAGGTTTAGGGTTTAGGGATTGAAGTTTACACTTTAGGTTTCAGGGTTTCAGGTTTAATTTACGGCTTGGGGTTTAGGCTCGACGGGCTCAGGGGTTTAAGAGTTTAAAGGTTTAGGGTTTAAGGGTTTGAGGATTCAGGGTCAGGACATGTCAGGGCTAAAGTTTCGGGGGGCATCTGTGGGTAAGACTTCTCGATCCACTGTCGGGCGGCAAGTTCGGAAATTGTGGACTCTAAGGCCCCCAAGTCAAGGGCTCATATCGGGGATACGGATTTCTTGCCTAGTCATCGGGACGAGAAACTGTGGAACCCCTAACGCCAGAACGCTCCTCTGAACGCAGAGAACTCTCCCCAGACTTTCCAAACAATCCGAGTGTTCTGCACTAGGTTCCCCAGTAACCCATTAACAATGAGGGTACCCTTTTTCCTTCGTTCAGCTTTAATGAGGAGACCCCAAAATAGAAAGGGAAAAGGGTACTACTGGGGTACATCGTCAAAACAGGAGTACCCATTGACGGCCCCTAGATGAACCGGGATTAGACGGTCTGTATGATAAGGCATTTATGTAGGAGCCTGAAAAACAATATCATGTTGACAACTATTTGAGGTACCCTCTACCACGAGTGTATAAGGACCATGATATCAGTGATTATTCAGGCTTCTACCTTATACAGACATTTAACACCGGCACGAGCGCTTACCTGCAATGTAGTAGAACAGTAGAACCCCCAAATTGACACCGAACGAGAGGATCACATTCCAAGTTTCAAAGCAGTCGAAAGAAAAGCTTCGAGGGTAACGCTACGTTGCCGCTCTCAGGTGTGTGAATTCTAGACGCAAGATGATGGGATACGTATTTCTGCTGCCCGGATTGCAAATTGTACTTTGTTCAGAAATGACATTTTCCAAAGTTAGGGTCTCCTTTATGTACCCGGAGTATACTATAATCCCTGTTGCACGGACCCCCGAACCAGGGACCCCTAATTATTGCAAAACCCCCCCCGACCATGAAAGCCTTTGCCCACTATAACTCCCAGCAGCATGAATTTGAAGAGTCTTGGTTGCTTGTGCGGTCCACCCTGAAAAGTAAAATTTCAGCTTCCCTCCCATGAACAAGAGGAACCGCAAAAGTGTTGAAGTGCTTTAGTTGTAGTAAGCTGTCACCATGAGCACTATGCCAACTAACGCGCCCCAAGCTTCTGTCACTCAGGCCCCGACCACGCTTCGTGCATCAGACATCAGAAACTAATTGCAAGAATACTGGCCTGGCTGCCTCTTAAGGCCTAGGTAGGTAAATGACAAAACACTAGCATCATCCATGATAGTTGAATGTTTTTGTTTGCAGGTGTAGGAGCTGTTTGGGGTAAGCACTGCATAAGCTTCACGAGTTCCTCTGCTACCCTCTTGCTCTTTGCAAGGGTTCGACTTCTGTTCCTGTTTGTTATCTAGTAGTGTAGCCACACTGGCAGCTTGCAATTAGAGATCGTTTGAGGGCTTCTGTGGGCGGAGGTTTTGTCACGTCGTGGGCTTGAATTTGACACTGAGACCTTATGATATATTGCAAAGATTCCTATCAACTTCCTCCTTCAATGATCCTCTAGGGCTTCTCCAAATCTGCTGGGAGACCCTAGAACCTAAAACCCTAAACCCTAAACCCTAAACCTTAAACCTTAAACCTTAAACCCTAAACCCTAAAACCCCTTGATGGCCTCCATGTGGCTCCTAGTTGGCCCACTACTACTGCTTGAGCAGCTGCAAGGGCCGACATACAAAAGCACTGCACCTTGACAGCCATGCGGTTTCGGGTGTAGGGTCCGTGAAAACGCCAGCAAATAGCCGCTCCACTACTGCTAAAAAACTCCCATGCCCTGATAATTATTGACCTCTCCCAATATATTCATAAAGGGAAGATAGATTTTACCAAACCCCCGAAATCAGGACGTCCTGACTTCGGAGGTCGGAGTTAACCAAGTAGATATTGGTTCGTACTGCGCCCATTCTCTACTGAACATTGACACGGCTCGTGCGGCCACTGCTGCAACTGTTGCCACCACTACAATCTTCAGAACCCTACACCCTAAGCCCTAATTAGGGTTTGGGATTTAGGGACGTTAGTTTTACCTTGTAACGGGTTCCTGAAGATGATCCCCGTATAATTAATCCCCAAGTACACGCGGTTTAGGGTTTCCTTTTTCTTGATGGTTTGGGGTTTGTTCACGTAAGGTGTAGTAGTAGTAGGGAATCACGGAATGGAAAATGTAATCAAAACTACTAAATACGGTAGTTTCCGGAAATATAGACCCAAATATACTAAATTCCTCGTAGGAATGGAAAAATAACATCAAAACTAAAAATAGGTACTTTTCGGACGTGGGGAAACATAGACCCGAATATATTATATTTCCTTGTTAGGGGAACCCCCAAGAAGGGAACCCTAATTCTTAGAAACCCGCACATGAGCTATAGTCTTAACTCCTAGTATCCTCCTTAATAAGCCTCATAGTAGTCCCCTATACAATCCCCTATGTAACCCCCTTTGAGGAGTTTAGACTCTAAACCATATCTAACCCTATAAAAGCCTATATCACCGTATAGAACCCTATAGAAAACTATAGAACCCACATGGGAATCCATTCCCCCATGCGGTGCTCACAACCAAGAAGCTTTTGCTTGATGGGCGACCAAGCTCCAGTGGCATTCCTCAAGATTCTGGCCGTAAAACTGGCACTTTTGAATAAGGGGTTTAGGGTTGAGGGTTTTTGTAATAATGGTTTAGGGTTTAGGGCAGTGGTAGCTGTCATCATAACCACACAGATCTCGAAACACACAACATTCCACCCCGGCCCTCAGCGGCCCAAATCGCGAGGATAGCCGACAGATTCGAGTTACCAGGCCAGCTGTTCTGTCCTCCTCGCGTGACACGTGCTGGTAAACTCAGTCCATCTTTGTCTGGAACCCAACGATCCTCAGCGAAGCATAAATGCACTTCACTGGGAACCCCAAACAGGGAACCCCAAGAATACAATAGGAATATAATGGAATATAAGGACCCTCGTAGGTATATTCCTATTATATTCCTACTATATCCTTGGGGTTCCCTGTGTTTGGGTTCCCAGTAAAGTCCCTTTAAAGCAAGGATGGGCAAAGCAGACACGTGTGGACCACAAACCTCTGCCATAGCTCCTTGCCGGGCACTTGAGTGGTTTTGCCCTGCCTCGGGGTAATTTGAAAAGGTATGAAAGCACAGGAGCCAGAGTCTAAACTCCTTAAATGGCTATATATAGGGGAGTATATAGGGAACTATTATAGGGGCCATAAAGGGGATACTAGGAGTTCAGGCTATAGCTCACATGTGAGGGGAAATCTTCACCTGTTAATTAAGATGGCTCCTGTATGGTCCTTGGGCATAGATATCTGTCATCCATGAAAACAATTGGGCATCTGTCCCTGGACAACAAGGGGGCATACCTTGTCCATGAACAAGCATGGGGCTACGCACAACACCCTAAACCCTGAACCCTAAATAGTAGTTTCCAATTCATGTTCCATTCTCTTGTCCAGTTGATTTCCCCTTGCTGGGTACTATCACCAGACTCCTAGACCCTAATAGCCTCCTTCTCCCTATATCCCTATATCATCCCCGTATATCCCTATACAAGTCCTAAACCCTGAACCTTGAACCCTAAACCCTAAACTCTAACCCCTGCAACCTAAACCCAAAACCCTAAACCCAAGACCCTAAACCCTACAGCCCAAACCCGAACCCTAAACTCAAGTTGGAACCTCTTTCGACAAGTATCAGCTCCGGCCCTTAGCTCTTCAAAGCCACTTGACAGCTTCGTCCGCTGCGCAGATTGGCCTCCGGGACTACGTCTCGGGCTCCGGGTTTAGGGTGTAAGGCTTAGGGTTCAGGCTTTGGGATCTGGGATTTGGGGTTTAGGGCTTGGGGTTAGGGGTTGGGGTATGTAGGGTTTCCCACTTTGGGTTTGGGGTTGAGAGGTGGGGTGTTAGGGAGGATGTAACCCGGTTACCCAAATGCTTTTGCAGGTGGACCATGCAGCCTAGCATGTAACCAAAAAAAAAGGGGTTTCCCAATTGAATCTATATTGGGGTCCCCCTATTTTGGAAAATTACCATATAGAAGCGGCGAAAGTCATGAAGATAATAGCAGTTGAGCAAAATCTGAACAAGCTGCCGAAGATCAGCCCAGTTCAGAGCGCCATTGCACGCCCTTGCGCACAGCCACAGCAAATGTGCAAGCACACGTCACTTTTTTAAAAGTAACCTAGGGAGCGCATCCTTTGGTAGTCCTTATGCGCTCCCCAGCAAAGCACAACAATACCACAATACAGTGTTCTTTTCCATGCCTTCATCTACTAGTTGCCTAAGAACCACCCAAAAAAGTAAAGATAATAATCCTACATTGACCTAACAAGGCAGATTCTTTCCATGTTGGATGTTTCTTGAGCATATGGTAGTCATTCCGTACTAACTTAGGAACCCGGAGAAGCAGCTGACTATCTGCACTTGACTTCCTCATAATACCATCCAACCAGAAAATCGAAATTCCTGTGCTTATTGTCCATATTCCTGTATCCCCCCGAGTAACCCTCATAGTACTCCCCTACATACTCCCCTATGGAAGCCTCTTTAAGGGGTTCAGACTACATCTCACATGCCTCCTAAACTATAAACTAACCCCAGCAAGATACGGTCACATAGGAGTTTTGCACGGCTCCTTTTTGGGGACCCTAGGAAGCTTCCGTGTCTTCAGTCACAGCCACAGTGGGCTTTGTAAAAACTATGGGTTTCTTTTTGGTGGTTCCTAGAAAAAGGCGCATCATACTTTCGCAATATATACACACACATTATAGTTCATTGTAATATACTATGGTAGATTCTAGTATATTTCGGTATATTGTAGTATATTATCGTAGTTTAATATACACGCGCAAGGTGGGCTCACATTTTCGGAATTACCCACATCCGTCATCCGGCCTGCAACCGTCCGCCAACTCAATCTTTCAGCGCCTTTCCACCCTGAAACCTTGGGGGGAAGAACAACCTACGGTTGAAACTATGGCTGAAGTTTAGGGTTTAGGGTCGTCCCTATATACCTTTTGTGTATACTTTATAAGAATCCTACAAAGCCAGATAAAGGCCCATAGGTAAGAGCCCATAATGGGGGCCCCATAGCCGAACAAAGAGTCCAAGGTTGGACCGACGGTGCCTACATACCTTCTGGGTTTAGGGTTTAGGGTTTAGGGTTTAGGGTATTTTCCCCAAAATAAGGGTGACCCCAATATAGACCCCAAAATACTATAGCCCTTAGTATGGGGACCCCCAAAATGGTACAGAAAACCCTACAAGCCCGATTAAGGGCCCAGAGTTAGGACCCAGGAAATGGGTCGAGGCCCATGGTTAGGACCTTAGACACCAGCATCTTCACCTTGAGGGTTCAGGGATAAGGGCTTAAATTGTTCGTGGGTGAGTTTCCTTAGCATACCCCAAAAAGTCTAAAAAGCATCCCTACACCCTATATATCCCCATAATATCCCTATATGGCCACTATACAGCCCTTTGAAGGATCCTTAAACATCAATCCAATTTCGGGGCCCTTCAAAAATCACTTCTTCTCTGTATGGGGATGATGGGTAGTGAAGATGGAAACTCATGTTGGAACCTACCCCAGGGTTTAGGGTTTGGGTTTTAAGGTGTATGGTAGTAACATAACAGATTTAGGGGTGGGGGTTCTGTTGTACTGAATGGGTGGGGATTAACAAGTATGAGTCTCGTGGAATGTAAGGTGTATGTGGCATGGCTAGATGAATGTAACAACATTCAGGGCACAAGCAATCGCTCGTCGTAGAGGGCCTCTACCACCGAACTTGCCACTGAAGGCATTTCAGGTTAGAAACTCAACCAGGTTTACCGTAGAATGGAATGAAGGAATGGACAAGAATGGAAACTATTGCATTGTTGAGGGCTATATAGGGACAAATGTAAGGCCCTCTCATCTGGTTCCATATTGGGGGTGGAAAGTTGGCAATACAACCTTATTGGATTTGAGTAGACAAAAGTAACAAACACATGTAGCTATGACCTAATGTTGCTATGGAAGGCTATGGGACAAACAAGGCGAACGAGCCACCTGAAATTGGCATGAGACAAGGCCCACATGGCTTGAGTTTGCCCCAATTCTTTGTGACTTGTAAAGTGTAAAGCACCCGAATCCCCTAAGCCCTAAACCTAAACCCCACGGAGCTTGCCTCCCAAGGTCTTTAAACCGAAAAGCCCGCATCCTGCTGATGCCCCTCCTGCTGCTACTACCGCTACTGTCTACTGCTACTGTTCAGGAACTTGTTAAGGTACTGTATTATCCCCCTATAGTAATGCAGAATCAAATGGAAAAGAAAATGGAACCTGAAATGGAAACGGAAGGGGAATATAGGGGTTTTAAGGCACTTCATTTAAGGTGCTATATAGGGGAAACCCTATTATTTATTATATATAACCATTATGGCAACCGCTGCTGCTGGGGCTGCGACTGCTGATGCTGCAGCTGTTGATGCTGGAGGCATCGCTGTCAGTATCACTACTTGGATGGTCAGGAGGACTTAGCAAGTAGGTTAGTAAGCCCTATAACCCATGTGGTAACCCTAGTTATCCCCACTATTGACCTACTTGCTAAGTCCCCCCGACCCTAAACCCTAAATAATACACAGCAGTTTCCATTTTCTTTTCCATTATTCCTATATAACCCTATATAACACTATATATATCCCCTATATGTGTAGTTCCCAAAATTATCCCTGCGTGCCGAGGTTGGCACCATCGGACGAAAAAGGGCAGGATGGATATGACGGCGCAGTAAGTGGCGCCAAACTGGCAGGAGCTTCCATGACACAAGCATCAGGAGACTCTTCTCGACATGTCTCAGGCTCAGTACATGCGGCTTTCAGAAATTTAGGTTGCCGCTTTTCGGTGGCCTTCTTGGGGATGCTATGATAAGGCCATCTACTTATGGGAATGCCCACATGCCGTTTAGATTGTCAACCAACCGCTTTCAGTCACGTAACGCGAAGATTCTGCCGTAGCATTTCCTTTCCAACGTACGGAACTCAAGAGCCCGCATGGATGTAAAGGAAGCTGAGAGACCAGTTGCCTGTCATACGTTGACATTAGAAGAGCATGGGAGTCTACCAACCATTCAGCTTTGCATGTGTTCTGAATCATTAAGTTCCCACTTCTTGCAAGCAACACCAGCTTCCCAGCATCCTGGCTATGAAAACTCTCCCCCAATGTATTGCCAGTCCTCGATGGAATTTACCATGTGTCCTAGGTGTAGAAAAGCCTCCACGAAGGGGCTATTGGTGTGTTTTGCCGGGGCCCCAATTTTTTTTCAAGGACACAACGAAAAAAGACCCCAGAATTTTCTGACACCCTAAACCTCAAGCCCTAGATAATGCCGCAATTTTCTGGTTGTTCTCCATTTCTCCCATGCCTTAGGCCGTGAGGCCTCATCAAACCGCCAACCCTAAATCCTAAACCCTACAGCCAAGGCCTTGAGTTTGAACCAGAACTCCTCCCACGCTTTCTTCTCCTGAGTTTAGGTTTATACCAATTGTATACTTGGGGGGTCAGGGGGACTTAGTAAGTAGTTAATAACGGGAATAAATGGGCTTACTATATGGGTTATAGGAGTTATTAACCTACTTACTAAGTCTCCCTGACCCTCCAAGTAGGGGTTCGGGCTTGGTGTTCAGGTTGTGATTTCAGACTTTGACCGAGTTTTGCTCTTGCCCTCGACAATTTGTATTTACATAGGCTTGCGAGTTTCAGGTTTAGGGTTCCAGGGTTAGAGTTTAGGTTCCAGTGTCTGGGTTCAAGGCTTATAATGTAGAGTTCCAGGGCTAAGCTTTTGGGTTCAGCTTCGGGGGGAAGGAATGGGAAATTGTTTCTACTACAATGACCCAGTAAGCAATCCACCACCCACCTGCTATCAATGAGAGAGGAGGGGAACCCCCACATGAACAGGCAACCCTTTACAGCCCCTAACCTAAACCCTAAACCCTATATCACTACAAAGGCCGCTTTACAGGTTCCCATGCTCGGTTTTTGGAAAGCCCGCTCAAAACGGGCATGGGCCAATATCACTCCACACTCTAAATGAATCTGGAGGCGATTACCCGCCATCCCCCCCCCCTATAATAAATGTTCTCAGGAGCTTTTGCATCCACAGTGCCAATCCCCAGAGACCCCTACATAACCCTAGTTTCAATTTCAGGTTCCATGTGATTTGCCGTTTAAGTTTGCATCACTGAGGAAATACTCCCCATCAATCTCAGTGTTCTGAACCCTAAGCTAGAGCTGATTTGGGGCCCAATAGCAATTGAATTCTATGGCTTTGCAAGTTTATAAGGAATACATAGTATAGGGATTTGGGATAATGACGTTTTACAAATTTCTAACGAACCCCTGTAAACCGTAAACCCTCAACAGAAACCCTGAATCCAACCCCTTCTTTTTGAGAAGCTCGAAGCAACCCTAAACCCCACACCCGAAAGCCCTTGTTTTGAGCTGAGGCCCGCACACACCCGAAACCCTAGACCCTAAACCCTTAACCCAAAACCCAAACCCTAGCCCCAATCTCAGGTGCTGGCTGCATCTTGCGGATTGCCTGCACGTATGGTTTAAGGCCCTACTTGCTGGTTGTTAGGAATAGACAATAAAGCCGAAGCTGCTGTAGCATTAAGGGTCTAGGGACGTCAGTAGGAGATGAAGGAATGGAAAACACCATGGAAACTGATGCGCTGTTGGGATTATTTGGGGGCTGCTATCGTCCATTCCTCCATTCCCTACTAACAATCAGTAAGCCGGGGACTTTGTTCTACTGCTACTGAGACTGCTACTGTAGCCTGGTACTGAATCCTAATTTGGCGGGTCTGTCCGGGTCTTTCCCCCTGCTCTACTACCCCCTTGGTTCCCCCTTAATCGAATCTATTCAGAGGCTGATTATGGCAAATCAAATCAAAGCTAATTAAAGGGGGATAGCAGGACCCCCGCATGAATGTCAGAGGACTCCCCCCCATTTATGTAGAAAATTACCATGTTGCAGGGCGCTCTAACCCGTGACGGTGTTGCAAGGGTCTTGCCGGGAGCTCTTTCTTCCAAGATGTAGGATTCAAACCTTAGGGCGTGGCCCTAACCCCTAAACCCGAAAGAGTTCTCATAGGCCATTGCATGATCACGTCTTGAGTTGCAGTGCTAGTCATCGTTCCTTCAGACAGAACGTCTTGTTGCTCTGTTCTGTTGCTAGCTCGGATTGCATGAGAATTCTCCGACTGATGCCGTGATATCCTGAAAAGCAGAGCAGGGGTTGAAGGAGACACTAATAAGCCCGAAGCCCCAAAACCCTAAAAACCTTCAAGCCTGAGCAGAAAGCCTGCCTGGCATAACGTACTTCCTATACATCCCTGTATACCCATTTAGTCCCACAAGGCCTGCCTGGCATAAAGAACATGCTGCCCAAAGTGCTGGCTGGAGGCCTGCAGGTTACGAGAAGTTGTACTGCGAAGATCTCAGAAACGTTTAATGTATGGGCCCAAACCATTTGAAATAAACAGGGCTCAGAGTTTTCTCATATTATGGTTTTGAACGAGATATTCGCGGAGAATATTGGTGGAAGTAACCCTAAACCTCAAATGAGCTATAGTCTAAACTCCTAGTATCCCCCTTAATAACCCCTATAGTAGGCCCCTATATAATCCCCTACATAACCCCCCTTTAAGGAGTTTAGACTATAGCTCAAATGGCAACCATCAAGATGTTTTAAGGCTTAGGGCTGAAGATCTTAAAGCCCTGGGGCGCATGCAAACATTACGTGAACATTGGGTGTATTTACCATTACTAAGGGTTTGGGGCCGGGTTTTGCAATGTCAAAATTAAGAAAAATTGGGGGACCCCAAGTGATGTTAAGTTTATATGGGCTTGAGAGTTTAGGGTTCAGGGTTTATGAACATTGGAGGCATACCATATGGGGGACTGTCTTGAGAAACCCGCACTTAGAGTTAGAGTTGAGAGCTTAGGCTTGGAAACCTCATGAGCGCATGGCTTTGCAAAACAAGATGGAAAACCCTAAGCCCTAAGCCCTAAACCCCCCTAATTCGAGACTGATAAGCATCCCACATTGCCACCTAGCAGAAAGTATAGTAGTTTCCATTTTATTTTCCATTATCCCAATACAACCCCTATCTAACCCCAATATATACCCTATAATTCCTATATAACCTATTATAGTAGTTTCCATTTTATTTTCCATTATCCCTATATAATCCCATTCTATACCCTATAATCCCTATTTAAATAGCTACTAGAGCTCAGCTTTGAGGTTGTGGGGGGCGGTACGGGTTCCGAGGTGGAGGGGTTGAGGAGATGGGTCAAGGGCTTCGAGGGTTAGGGTTTAGGGTTGAGGGTTTAGGATTCAGGGTTTAGGGGTTTAGGCTTTAGGGTTGAGGGCTTGTGATTGTTGAGGGAGGTAAATGGGCGTCCGACTGCGATGCACCTTTCTACCAGTGACACGCCGAATACCTTGCGGTTATTGCCACTGTTGCAAAAACTACCATTACCATCGCTCTTGCCATGTTCATGACTTTCGCTCAGCGTCTACTCCTGATAAACTCAGAAGAAGGTAGGCCCCTTACAGATATGTATATGGCGCTGACCAACACGGAGCTAGGTCCCTTTGAACCACATCACATTTGCAATTTTGAGACACCTCCCAGAAACCCACGAAATCTTCCAGTGGAATCGCCGTTGGGATCCTCACATCATGTGTGTTCCCATCCTTCATACCCTGCAAAAGAGGTAACGAGTTTCCGTCCGCTGGCCATGCCTCAACATGAAGGTCCCTTGGAGCCTTTTTCCCATCAGGTTTTGTAGCATTTGAATGGACATATAGGGGACTCAGCAATTTTGAGAAGCTCCTGAATGACTGGGGGCTGACACGCATTCTACACCAAGACATCTGGATCCCAAGGAGGGATTGCAAAATGATTTCATACTTGCGTGTCAGGCAGACAACGACGGACATTGCTACAGTACCTGTGGTACTCGTAAGCAGGCTTTCATTGACAAGAATCGGAGAAGTACAAAGGTAGCGGCACTACTGCAACAGCAGCAGAACTCTTAGTACCTAACACTTGCAGAGGCGGCAACAGCAGCAATGGTACTAGAAGGAGTAGGGGTCGGAGGTCATCACAGTACAGCACCATAAACAACAACGACCGAAGCCCATCACACTGGCGCCTTGTGACGGATTCGATTGTCTGTGTTTCTAGCCTTCGCACTTGAGCCGTCCAAGTGCGAGTAACTTTGGAAATCCTGTGACGGGTGCCATGCTTTTCGTCATCGTGCTGATCACATGTGTGTTTGCCTTGCAATGGGCTACAACATCGTTTTGAGTACCCAGGGCCCAGGGGATTTGCATGAACTGTTGTGGTTTAACGCAGCAGGCTTATTCGCGGGCGTCTTTGCATTCATCAGGCCTTCATAATGCCAGGAATGCGCTTGCGGGGGCGCGGTGCAGAAACTAGACCCTAAATTGTAGTTTCCATTTTCTCTTCCATTAGCCCTACATAGCCCCAATATAACTCCTAAGGCGCAGAAAGGAGCTTGCTTGGGCGAATGCAGTGTCCAAAAAGCAGGATTAAGGTTATTGGGGTTATTAGGATTTAGGGTTTAGGGTTTTTAATGGGATAATGGAAAAGAACATGGAAACTACTATAGTATATAGGGGTTATTCATGGGGATAATGGAAAAGAAAATGGAAACTACTATAGTATATTGAGTTGTTAATGGGGATAATGGAAAAGAAAACGGAAACTACTATGGTATGTTGGGTTTTCAGAGGTGTGGCTGCAGCATGTGTGAATCAGGCGATTGGGCTTGCTTGTCGTGCAGCACGCTGCCCCGTGCGAAATCTCGTCATTTGTGGCTTTGGCAAGGGTGCTAACTGGAGGAGCGCAGGTAGGAACGTATGTGCGGCACCATGGATGTGAGCTCTACTCGTACATCAAGACAGAACACCCAGGCACTTAATGTAGGGCCCTAGGGGATCAGAACAAGGTTCGAGGGTATGATAAAGAAAAGATGTGCAAGGATCATACTGGAACAACATCGGTAGCTATACAGGCTGCTACATTGGGGTTTATTAATGGGGATAATGGAGAGGAAATGGAAACTACTGCAATCTGTTGGGGTTATTATAATCTAAAAGAAAATGGAAACTACTATAATATGTTGGGGTTTTTATAATCTAAAAGAAAATGGAAACTACTATAATGGGTTATATAAAGTATGGGCCCAAGCAAAGACACGGTTTTCCTCGCGAGGCCGCGAGGCTGTGCACTAAGCTCGTGGTTTTGAGAAGACTGCAGTGACCTCCTGTCGAAGGCAAGGGGTCATTGAAGGCATTGGGTCACTAAGCATAAATAAAATCTGGGCGACCACGCGGGTCTTGGGGAAGCGGGGCAAGCACGCTCAAATGACGTGCCCCCGCAATTCCGCTAAGGTAACAGCCGCCGCTTTTTGGGCAGGCTGCCTGCCGATGCCCCCACGTCTATTCAAGAATAGCACCATCACAGGATTGGAATGAGTCAACCGTTAGTTGATTGCTTGGTCATCTTACGCTGTACAACACAGATTTCATAGGCTTTGCAGCTTCGGATGTACTTGCAGAATGCTCTCAGGGCCGATAGGGGCTCGGTTGTGTCATCTCAGAATTTGCAAGGCAGCTGCTGACGGGCGAAGCTCCATCACCAAGGTTTAGGGTTGAGGGTTTAGGGTATGTGGTAGTTTCCCTAAATGAGGGGACCCCCAGAAACCCAAAACACTAGAATCCTTATTATGGAGACCCAATAGGGCACCACGAATTTTGGGAAACGCGTGTTTAGGTTCAAGCTGCATCCCTGCCTGCAAGACCCTCAGCCACAGTGGTTTAGGGTTTAGGGTTTAGGTTTGCCCTGCTTACGTGAGAACAACTTAAAGCAATCTAGCCCTTGTTTAGCAATTTCAGAACCTGAAGCTAAGCCAATTTGGGATTTGGTGTGAGGCCGGTAGATTTTGCCCAGAAAGCATCAGCCTATCTGCAGCTCTACCCAAACATGCGGGAGGTCACACCTTCCGTATTCGGGCTCCTGCGCACAATCAGGAATGAATGGAGCCCTCCAGCTTCAGTTCCACCAATAATAACCCCAACCCCCACCCCCCATGAGAATCAGTCCAGATTTCACATACCTCCAGGTTAAGGGAATATTTCATTTGCTGCAACCAGTTTGAAGAAAAGTCTCTGATACTGACGGCCCTAAGTCTTAAGCCCTACACCCACCTGCAGACTGAGACACAGTCATATCAAATACCTCCCAACCCGTAGGCGGTAAATGGTTGAGTGTTTCGGGATTAGGCTTAAAGAAGACTGGAAAGGAACATGGCAACTATATTATACCAATTCGTGCCTAAGGGGAGCGGGGGACTCAAGACAGGTACCATTATAGGGTATATATGGGGACTATATAGGGATTCTTATAGGGATCCACTCACCCGCTCTCCCTGTAGCACCAGTAAGTATAACTTAGGGCTTACGGCCAGCAATTATCGTATAACGCAATATGATAAAAGCAGGTTGGGGGATGGCAAGGTTGGGGGGAGGCGATGAAATAGCATGGGAAGGACCCAACTGTCCAGTCTACAACGCCATCCAACACGAAGCTACCCTAAACTCTAAACATGTGCCTGATGCAAGTTAAAATGTGGGTCTCAAGCAGTGTCAGTCTTCACGGCCTCAACCCCGCAGCTCCTCATGTAGTAACAAGAATGTCGCATATCGCCCTATACCCCTGCAGAACCACCATACAAGCCTCATATGAGCTATAGTCTAAACTCCTAGTATCCCCCTTAATAAGCCCTATAGTAGTCCGCTATATAATCCCCTATAAACCCCCAGTTAAGGAGTTTAGACTATAGCTCATATGCTCCATAACCCTACAAAGGCCGTCCTCAATTTCAGACCGCTCATTGCATCGGGCGCACGGCCTCTGCGGCGATTCCTGGAATCTAAGTTCATGTGTTTAGGGTTTAGGGTTTAGGGTTTAGGGTATATCCAAGTTAAAAACACGTATAAACGTCTCCTATATAATCCCTATATGACCCCCCGCTCAGACCCTCAACCCTAAACCCTTAAACCCTATATAAACCCCTATTTGATTCTCCATTGAATTATTGTGGTATATATAACCCCCTTGAAGGAGTTTAGACTATAGCTCATGTTCAGGGCTCCTTTGGGTGGAAGCAAACGGTCTACAGGAAGACTGCAAGACCATGATGGAGAATTTCGGACTTAGGGTCTAAACCCTAAAGCCCTAAACCCTAAACCTTAAGCCCTAAACCCTAAGCCCTAAACCCTGAATCCTAAACCCTGAATCCTAAACCCTAAACCGCATGGCTGAGGGCGAGCCGTGGGGGTGAGACTCCCGGGGCTTGGGGTTAACAGTAACAGGGGAATTTAGAATAAAAGGGTGTATCGGGTTTAGGGTTTAGGGCGCAGCTGCTGAAGTTTTTGGCTTAATGGCTTAATGGAGAAGATAATGGAAACTACTACAATGGGTTATATAGGGGTCCTACAGGGGGTATATAAGGAAAATGGAAGAGAACATGGAAACTACTATAATGGGTTGTATCGGGTATACATTGGAGTTATATAGTAATTTCGAGCTAATTTTGATTACCCATTTAAGGCCATGTTTGGTACTATTCCCTATAAAAACCTCAAATCCTAAACCCTATATGACCCCATGATAGTTTTGATTTTCTTTTCCACTTTCCCAATATAGACCACCATTCAGGGTGAGGTCGGGTGAGGCCGCTTTAAGTTGCCCTAAACCCTAAACCCTAATCCCTAAACCCTCATGCCTAAGCCCTAATCCCTAAACCCTAATCCCTCAACCCTAAACCCTAATCCCTAACCCCTAATCCCTAATCCCTAAACCCTAAACCCTAAACTCTGAGAGAGGGGAGGAAGGTAGAGCAAGGTGCTGGGGCTAGGCTTCACCACACCGAGGTTCAATACCTGAGTTTAGGGTTTAGGGATTAGGGATTAGGGTTTAGGGATCAGGGTTTATGGATCAGGGTTTACGGATTAGGGTTTAGAGCTTAGGGCTCAGTCCCTGACAGGGGACCCTATCCTAGCCAAGTCCATCCCAAAGAGTGATTTTGGCTCCGTAACGCAAAAACCCTATCAAAAGCCTTAGAACCTCAAATGTGAAACCCCTTGAACACCCTGAAGCCCTGAAAGCCCTAAAGCTCTAAACCCTCATGCCCTGAAAGCTCCAAAACCCTGAAGCTTTAAAACCATAAAGCCCCTAGAGCTCTGAAGCTCTAGACCAGCTCTAAAGCCCCTAAACCCAAAAACCATGAGAACCCCAAAACCCCTACAACCCCAAATCCTAAACTCGAAACCCTGCATGATACTTTCCATTTCCTCTTCAATTCGCCTATATAACCCTAAACTCTAAACCCATATGACCCATTGGCTAAACTTCTAGTACCCCCCTTAATAACCCCCATAGTAGTCCCCTATATAATCCCCTATCTAACCCGCTGTAAGGAGTTTAGACTATAGCTCATATAACCTGTTGACAAACCTCCACCTGGGAGGCGCAGTCCTTCGGCCCCAGCATCTGCGACCTGCTCCTGAGCTCAAGGTGCAACAAGGGTTTAGGGTTTAGGATTTAGGGTGTAGGGTTGGGGGTTGAGGGTGTAGAGTGTAGGATTTGGGGTTTAGGATTCCAGGTTTAGGGTTTAGGGTTTGATGGTAGAACACTTACGGGAAGAGAGGCCTTGACACTTTGGGTTTAGGGTTTATAGGGATCTGGGAACAGGGAGTCCGTCTCACTTTCTTTGAGAAACTCCATGTAGGCGTCAAATGGGGCGGGGGGGGCAGTAGAGAGTACTTCCACAAAAGTCATCAATAAGGCGATATTGGTTATGATAAGGGCCCGATAGCTGTCCTGTGACTGCATTGCGGTCCTAATGTCAGGGGCTGGACAAAAGAAACCTAACCCCTAAACACCCTAAGGCTAAAGCCCCTTGACTACAACAAACCCCCACGGCAAGCATTAAAAGGTCGGGTTTAGGGTACAGGGGTCGGGGTTCCCAAAATCTGCTACACCCTATATGTGCCCATATGGCCCCTGCTTAATCCCTGCGACATCCCTGTCCAACCCCTGTACAATGTTACATGTATATAGGGTTTAGGGTTCAGGGTTTAGGGCTAAAGCATGAAATCCCTACCTGGAGAAGCTGGGGCTACTTTAACGCAAGGTAGTAGGACATGGGGGAAGTAGCTTATAATTCACACATCGGGCTACTGGCTTTCTAGGCAGGAATAACCCTAAGCCCTAAACCCTAGAGCCTAAACCCGAAGTCCAAGACCCTAAACCCTAAAATACAAACCCTAAACCCCAAAGCCTAAGCCCTACCCTAAACCCTAAGTCCTAGACCCTAAACCCTAAACCCTAAACCGCAAACCCTAGACCCTAAGCCCTAAGTTGAGCTAAGCAAGCGGCGGAAAGGTCACACGCCTGGCCGGCTTCCTGGAGATGCGCAAGGTTTAGTGTTCAGTGTGTTTGCAAGAATTAGGGTTTAGGGGTTTAGGCTTTAGGCTGCTCCCTTGAATGGAGTTGAGGGTTTGGCGGTTAAGTGCTTCAGGGTTGAAGGGGTTCAGGATTGAAGGCTTCAAGGGTTAAAGGGATTGGAAGGGCTAAAGGGCCTGCATCTTGAGGGTTTAGGCGCTATAGTAACCCTGAACTCTACACCCTGAACCCTTACATAGGGTTTGGGGGGGTAGAGGATTTCAGGCTCTGGAGGTTCCCTAAACCCTAGTTCCTATAATCCATTATTACTCCCTAAACCCTAGCCCCTGTAATCCATTACTCCCTAAACCCTCAACGCTATAACCCATTACTCCCTGACTCCTAAACTGTAAACCCTACACCCTAAAGCCTAAATTCTAGGCCCTGCAACCCATTACTCCATTCCCGGCTCTCAGGACTGACCCCTGCATAAGCTTTCAGCTTCGTTTCAGTGTGGCAGGGAAGAGCTTCAAGCCGTGTCGCGCGTTTAGGGTTTAAGGTTTAGCAAAAATACGGAACATTCAGCAAACCTCACCGGACAAGCAATCAAGGTTTCAGGTTTGGGAGGTTTTGAAGGTTCAGGGCTGAGTGCTTAGGGGTTCAAGGATTAGGGTCTAGGAATTCAACGCAATTCGCAAGAAACGCAGACATGTGTGGCCGGCTTACAATAACAACACCTCTCAACTCCAACTTGGCTACATAGGTTGTGAATTTCTCGTTGTGCTACATAGGTATACACGGTATGGTGGGCCCCTCCTGAACCCTTAGACATAAACCCAAGTCCCACTGCTCCTTGGCAGCAGGGGACTGCTCTCCACCGTCCTGGAGCTGCCCGTACATGGGCTTTCAAGGGCACTTTGAAGTTTGGAGCGTGAAGGAATGTGTAGAGTCTTGCAGACATCCATGAATGAGATCTTCGAAGGTCTATAATTGTCTCCGAGGGGGCGGGGATTGGTATGCGGGCATCGCTCAAAACTTATCTGCACAAATCCGATCATCCAGCAATCCATTCCCGGAAAAGAAATCAGCATTAAGGCCCCAGACACCGTAAAGGAACAAAAACATGCAACCCTGCCCCTCCCCCCAACAAAAAATGAGAAATACAACTATGGCACAGTTGGGAAGCTCCATGCTGTTGATCCTTCACGGGTTTTAGCTTAAAGGGGGGGAGAAGGCAAACGGAATTAGCAAGACACAGCAAGAAACTCATATATATATATATGTATGTATGTATATATATATATGTATATGCAGCCGGCTTACAATAACAACACCTCTCAACTCAAACTTGGCTACATAGGTTGTGAATTTCTCGTTGTGCTACATAGGTATACACGGTATGGTGGGCCCCTCCTGAACCCTAAGACATAAACCCAAGTCCCATTGCTCCTTGGGAGGAGGGGACTGCTCTCCACCATCCTGGAGCCCGTACATGAGCTTTCAAGGGTACTTCGGAGCTTGACGGAATGTGTAGAGTTTTGCAGACATCCACGAATAAGATCTTCGAAGGTCTATAATTTTGTCACAAGGCACTTACAGATTCGCATTGCAGAGGGGGCGGGGATGGGGATGTGGGCATCACTCAAAACTTGTCTGCACAAATCCGACCATCCAGCAACCCATTCCCAGAAAAGCAATCACCATTCAGGCCCCAGACACCGCAAAGGAACAAAAACATGTAACCCTGCCCCTCCCCCCAACAAGAAAATGAGAAAAAACAAAACTATGGGACAGTTGGGAAGCTACATGCCGTTGATCCTTAACGGGTTTCAGATTAAGGGAGGAGCAGGCGAACGGAATTAGCAAGACAAAGCAGGAAACTCAAACATATGCGGCCGGCTTACAATAACAACACCTCTCAACCCAAACTTGGCCAGATAGGTTGTGAATACCTATGTAGCACCCCTAAACATTAAACCCTAAACCGCGTCCCTGGTGAACCCTAAGACCTAAGCCCAAGTCACATTCCTCTTTGACCGGGGACTCTTGTCCGCTGTCCTGGAGCGCCCATGCAGGGAGCGTGAAGGAATGTGCTGGGCTATAGGGCACCCTAAACCCTACACCCTAAACCCTATAGGGGTCCACAAGATCTTGGAAGGCTTATGGTTTTCTCAGGAACATCCTGCGGGGTTCTGATAAGACTCTTTCAGGACTGGTGGAACTTGTATGTGGGGCCTCCAAGACTTCATACGGGTGGATCCCCGCGCCCCCGAATGTCCCACTCTTCGCCATCTTGACTGCAACTCATGTGAGCAGGCAGCGTTTGTTTGGTAGTTGAACCAAGTAAGCCTATTTTCTGTCCACAAACTACTATACCCAAAAAGCAGGACATAATCCTACTCCATGTTGGGTACCATAGTACCCCTAAATATTTAATACTTCTCATGAGACCCTTAGACGAAAACTGCTACTACTTAAGGGACACCCTTCATGGACTGCCAGCTGGGTATGCTACAACGAGATGACTTTGCAAAGCCCTAAGAAGGTTGGGCTTCAGGTTTAGGGTTCAGAGTTCAGAGGTCTAGGGCTTGGGTTCAGGGTTCAGAGCTTTGGGTATACGTTTTGGGGCTCTAGGTTTGGGAGAGTTAGGGGCTTTTAGCCCACTGATACAGCCCACCCACTCCTTAGTATCAGGCATGGCCCCGAATAGACAAGTCTTTAATAAGGGGCATTATCTATTTGGGCGTGTGCGACTCGTGCAGTAATTGTATGGGACAGACATCACGATAACTTCCCTCACAATTCCATGCAGATGAGCCTCTGACTGAGTTGTGAACCCTAAGGCCTAAACCCTAAACCTTGAACCCTAAACTCTATATCAAACGTGAACCCTAAACCCTAAACCCTGAACCCTAAACCCTGAACCCTAAACCATAAACCCTAAACTAGACCTGTAATCTCGGTAAGGTCCAGCCTGCTCGGGGTCGGACTCGAACTTCAATGACTCCTGGCTGGTTAACTTTAGTGGGTTTAGGGTTGAGGGTTGCAAAATGAGATGTAGCGATCTTTTACGGATGATATGCGTGCTTCATAAAGGTTAATATGGGGAAACCCCCAAATATTGTAACCCTCATTATAGGGACCCCCAAAAAGGTACCCCTAATTTCGGGAAACCCCCACGTGAGGTTAGTAAGTATTGCCTAGTAAGGTGAGGGGTTGGGTTTTCGTGCCTAGGTCTTAGGGTTTAGGGAGTACGGGTAAAATAGAGAGGAGAAACTGGAAAATGACTTGGAAACTGTAGAGAAGTAATTACATATAGGGAGTGAAGAATCACCGATGTAACTACCTCAGAACCCTTATATACTTAAAGTAGAATGTACCGCAAACACCTGTTTTCATTACACGATTCAGGCAACCACATCATCTGTTTTCAGAGCACAGCATAACTCTATACGCTCTAAGGCCCAAAAGAGAATCATAAACAGGGGAGCCCTTTAGGCTTCTGAGCGTGGACCTGAGAATGGACTTGATAGCAATCTTACTAAACACAGGTGTTGTCCATTCTGGTAGCAGATAATCTGAGGAGTATAGGGATGTATTAGGGTTTGGGGTTGCAGCTTCAGGACTTTGGTTTACTTGGAGGCTCTTTTGATCTAGTGAGCCTGCTTGCTATCCCCAATGACCCCAGTTATAAGCACGACCCCTATGTCCAAGTGGACTTTTCTACGTCAAGCAAAACCGCCAAGTACTGGTAAATATCCCCCAAGCCCCCAACCTTAAACCCTAGGATATTACCTGGGTGTGACTTGCGCATTTCCCTACCTCGGTCTCAAATAGCGGCCCTGAAATTGCCCTAGGGACGAGACTTTAGGAATGAGGTTGTAGGGTTTATCGGGGATTTCGGAAAATTTCCTGGACTCCGTGCATCCCTACATGACACCTACATGTGGTAGTACTTTAACTTGTCAAATCGGGCATCAGATATGTACACTCACCAATAATTAATCCTGAGGAACTCCAGATAAACTCACCAAAATCTAGATAAAAACATTAATAAGGCCTAACACGGCCTCATAAGCTTCAATGAGCCCAAATAGTCCGCAATAAGCCAAACAAAGGGCTTAATTTGTAGAGGCCGAGCGTGCGGGCGGGGCCCATGGTCGCTCCGTGACATACATCTCCATCTAAGAAGAGGTTTCAGGGTTTAGGGAGGAAACCTCTACAAACCCCAAAAGAATCCAACTTATGAATTTCAACGGATTAGGGACCCCTGATTCCTAAACCTTACCCTACAACCTGAATGCCTGAACCCTAAGCCCTAAACCCTAAATTCCTGAACCCTAAACCCTAAACGTTCTTCCTGAACCCTAAACCCTTAACCCTAAGTTCCTGAACCCAAAACCCCGTAAATTCCTGAACCCAAAGCCCAAACCCTAAATTCCTGACCCCTAAACCCCAAATCCTGAATTCCCCAACCCTCAACCCTTAACCCTAAATTGCTGAACCTTAAGCCCTAAAACCAAAAAATCCTGAACCTCAAACCCGGAACCCTCCAAGCCCCTAAGAGAGAGATGGCCTCTTTCTCGGCCTGCGGCTCTGCAGCATCCACAGCCTCAGGCTCTGTAGCCTTTGGCTCTTGGCATGAAAGGGAGGACACATAAAGGGTTTAGGATTTAGGGATTTAGGGTTTAGGAATTTAGGGTTTAGGACTTTAGGGTTTAGGATTTAGGAATTTAGGGTTTAGGATTTAGGATTTACGAATTTACGGTTTAGGGTTAAGGAATTTGGGGTGCTTTTGGTTAAGGGCTCTGAGGGCTTAAGGTTTAAGGTTAGCGGAAGCCTCCGAACTCCGCGAATCAAGGAACGACTCTTGAAGATAATTTTCATGTGTCTACGCTTTACAGAAGCGCTTCTACAAGGCTTACCTGGGGAAATTAGGAGTATACCACGATTACGTAAAGCTTCCATGGGGCAACCTGCCTTCCTGAAATTCCACAGAACTGACCTATACGGAGAGTTTAGGGTTAAGGGAAACCGTCCCCCAAAACCCAACGCCCTCAACCGTTATAAGCTTATGGGGGAACTTCAAGGGTTCATTAGCTTATACTTGGGCTGTAAGTACCTTAAAGTCTAATGTAACTACCAAGAAACTTGTAAACGCCCCTACATAAACCGTATAGAACTTTCATAATTGGTGTTCAATTACCCCTGAACCTCCAAGTACGGATTGGCCTGTCTTTACAAAGGTTTAGAATTTAGGGTCTCCATTTGGTTTTCCTTTCCCCCTTATACCCCTAAACCAACCCTAAACCCTCAACCTTATTGTTCTGATGGTAGCTTCCAAAAACAAACCAGCCCAAATATAGTTCTTATTATACGGACCACACAAGAGACGCCGAATGTTGGGACACCCAAGTCCTTATAAACCAACATTCGATCCTAGTTTTAAGTTCATGTTTCATGTTTCGTTTGGGGTGAGATTCCGAATCCTTGAGATAGGACCCCACAAAGGTATCTGTAACTTTGGGAAACCCTGCGCCCTATAAACGACCGTGTTATAACCGACAAGCACAAGATACCTGTCCCCAAAATGGCCATGTAGGTTCCCTGTTTGGTGAGGATCCCGTTTTTAGCAAATGCATTCGTTATTGCCCCTTCTTTGACAAGAGACCTCAGAACAACCCTAAACCCTGAACCCTAAATCTTAACCCCTAAGCCCAAAACGCTAAATCCTAAACCCGAAACCCTAAACTGGCGAGAGCGCGGGTGACCATGTACATGCGCGCTCGAGCCACATTCACCGAGGACCCCCGTCCGAGCGTTCCAGGGCTGATCCAGGGCTGTCAATTAAACCCTAAACTGGCAGGAGCACCGCTGAACTTATACAGATACATGGGCGCTCAAGCCTCAGGGACAAGAATCCGGACTGGCACCAGAACGAAATGAACAAGCATCCCGAAATTTTCTTGATTTTCTATCGCGGGGGACTGCGGATCTTCAAGCACCTCCCAGGAACCCCCCAGGCGCCTCCCATGGCCTCCCGGGCGGCTCCCATGGCCTTTAGGTACCTGGCCTCAAGCGCTGTCCACAAACATGTCCCAAGGCCAGCTGAGCAGGGGCCATCAGACATCCTAATGGCCTCCCAGACCAGGACCCCCAACAACAGCTCAGGTTTCCAGGGCTCTCCACACACATCACTTGTGATCATGATGCCTCTTAACACTTCAGCTTTTGGCAAGATCCACGCGTGGAGGCCGGCCAAGGCCTCCGCTGCCCCTGTGCGTTGCTCGAGTCCTGGAGCGCACCATCCGAGAATGCCAGCTACTGCAGGGTTAGCAGCAGAATTGGTGGGAAGAAAATCACGAATCAACCCTTTATCATCATGATGCTTCGTGGGACTTTTTAAAGCATTTGGCAAGATCAACGCGTGGAGGCCGGCCAAGGCCTCCGCTACCCCTATCTGTTCCTCGAGTTTCAGAGCGCACCATCTGAGAATGATGGCTGCTGCGGGGTGAACAGCAGAACTGGGGAGAAATGAAATCAGGAAGGCCCCCTTTGCTAGAGAATTGACAATCGTTTAGGGTGGTTGGGGTGGGAACTCTGGCTACGCGAGCGCGAACGGTGGGTGCGCTTCTAGCCAGCTCACACTGATACACCCTAAACCCTAAACCCTAAACCGTGTATTCTTGAGCCCTAAACCCTAAATTCCTGAACCCTAAAACCCTTACCCTTTTGCCTCTGTGGGCTCGACCTCCATTGGCTCGGGCTCTGCGGCCTTTGGCTCCGCGTCACGGGCCTGGGGCTCCTCGGCCTGCGTTTAAGGCTTATGGTCCACCTCAAGTAGAGAGAATATAGGGTGCAGGGTTTAGGGATTAGGGTTTAGGATTATGGGTTTAGGGTTTAAGGCTTAGGGTTTAGGGTTTAGGGTTGGAATGGCAAAGGGGTTATAGTTTAGGGTTGGAATGGCAAAGGGGTTGTATGGGTTGTAGGGTTATATAGGGATAATGGCAAAGAGAATGGAAGCTTATGCGATCGGGTTATATAGGGTTTAGGGTTGAAGAGGCTTCAGGGTTTAGAGTTTAGAGTTCCTCTTAAGTAGGTAGAATATGGGGTGTTTGGGGATCTTATCAGAATATACCCAAAGCCATATTATATCTACTTAACGGGGACTATAGGGTTGAAGGTGTTGGGTTGAGGGTTGAGGGTTGAGGGTTGAGGGTATAGGGTTTAGGGGTTAAGGCTTAGGCTTTAGGGTTGAGGGCTTAGGGTTTTGGTTCCGGGTTGAAGGCCAGTTGAGGGCTTAGGGTTTAGGCTCTACATAATCACATTACTAATTTGAAGCCCCTCTGAGCCCCAAACCGTGTGTAGGTCACTAGGTGGGGCAACACGAAGATCATAGCGAGATAATATCGCATCCCAAGGTGAATCCAACTGTAGAGCTCACAGATGGTTAAAGATACCCAGCTGATAGCTACTCATCTGAACCTCTCCCTGATAAAAAAAAAAAACAAAAAACTGTAGACCCTCAACCCTAGACCTTCAACCCTATTCTGTCTTCTCTTCCCTGCCCCACTAACTATATGGGTATTTCTCAAGATTATCCCTATA
>CAJNIZ010020114.1:22088-36052 GCA_905231905.1 Symbiodinium pilosum | reverse complement strand
CCCATGAAGCCTGAACGTTCAACCTGATCCCCTAAGCCCTAAGCCCTAAACTCTAAACCCCTAAACCCTTACCTCTAAGCCCCTAAACCCTAAACTCCTAGACCCTGAACCCTAAACCCCTTATACTCAAATTCCCAATCGTCTGCTCATAATCCCTTTAAAGGCCCACCTAACACCCTAAACCCTAAAACCCTAATCCCTAAACCCCGAATCCAGCCTGCGTCGTCTCCATCTTGTTCTTGGGGTTTTTGTCCATGGAATAGACTTCACAGTTCTCGGGGATGGCCTGGTAGTTATGAAGGAGTTCATGGGTGTAGGGTTTAGGGTTTAGGGATGTAGACGGTTGGGGTTTAGGGTTTAAGGCTTAGGCTTTGAGGTTTGGGGTCTTGGGTTTGGTGTTTTTTTGTTGGAAAATAAAATTGAAAATAACATGGAATGTGGGCTTGTACGAGAGTTAATGTGGGGGCCCAAGCAAATAGAATAAGGGCTTGGGGTATACTAAAAGACAGCTGTACAATAGAAGGGATAATACTATTGATTTACACGTTTCTACAAAAGGTTGTGAAGTGCAGGGTAGCTGGTTTGGACTTAAAGGTTTCGGGCTCCGCGGTTGCACATCAGATGAGAGAAAAACCGCCGGACTAGCTGCGTTGGTGCCACTACATTCCAGTACTGTACTGTTTTAATATGGAGGGATTCCAAAAATTAGGGGCCCTGTTTTGGGAGACCTTATAATACGGGTTAAATTACATGTGGCTTAATTCACGTTGGGGCCCACTGTTTATGAAAACTATCACATTACGGCTGTAAAAACAACAGCTTCAGCAAGAACATTTGAACTTGAATCGTTCATATGAAGGCTACCAGACTTTGGTGCGTTGCACGAGGACTATCAGTTCAGCAAAGAACCCTACACACCAACCCTAATCCTTAAGTTCTAAACCCTAATCCCAAACCGTAAGTCGTAACTCTGAGGTCAACACCTGGTCTTCACTACCCTCCGCCTTTTCGCCAGTGGTAAACCAGTCTGACACCTGGCGCGAATGGATTAGGGCATAAGCCTTGGGGATTCAGGATATCGGGTTTAAGGAAGACTCGGAGGGTCAGGGAGACTTAGTAAGTGGACTAGTAACTCATATATCCCACATAGTACGCCTAGTTATCCCCAATATTAACCTACTTACGAAGTCCCCTTGACCGTCCAAGTAGGTCCAGGGATTAGGCGTTAGAGTCGCTAATCTCATTCAAAACAGCATCCGCCTAGCAGGCGCGCAGACTGAGGAATGTTACAACCCACTGCCCGACGTGCAAGGCATGCCTGAATTTTCGCCAAAAAAACTGAACGACCCGCCCTGATAAACCCTAAGCTTTCCTTAAACCCCCTGAACCCTAAACCTTCAAGCCCAGAATACATAAAGTTTCAGAGTAGTGCCAGAAAAAGGGGGTCAACAGTAGCCCAAGCCGCGCCCGAAACATTGGACTTGAACCCTGTACAGTCTCCAGAAACGAATTTGCAGGGCTTCTTCAAAACACTTCTAGGTCAAAGGATCAAGCAGTGAATTCACGTGAACTATAGTCTAAACTCCTAGTATCCCCCTTAATAACCCCTACAGTAGTCCCCTATAGTAGTCCCCTATATAACCCCCCTTTAAGGAGTTTAGACTATGGCTCACGTCAGGATGACTTGAAGAGGTTGAGGCGAGGCTCTTGGAGGCTCTGGGCTACCCCAAGTCCCAAATCCTGGAACTCTACAGGGAAAAATCAGAGCAACGCCCCATATAGGTTAAGGGTTTAGGGGTGTAAGGTTTAGGGTTTCGGATTTAGGGTTTAGGGTCGTGTATGTCTATATACATATTTTTCGATCAAACGGCAATCCAGAGTGTTGGGGCAGGGCCCGGATGTTGCACTTTGTAACAGTCTATGGTAGGGATCATATTCAGGGCTATATATAACTATATAATCAATATTATAGAAATATGATCCAGCTGTTACAGAGTGGGGGCAGTACCCAAATTCTATGTGCAATCCCTCCCTACTCATAATATGGGGTTTAGGGTTTAGGGAAGCAAAGTGCGCAGCAGTCCCCAGGAATCCCCCTGGAAATATTCCCTGCTTGATCGACACGACTTCTCAATAAACTCCTGATTTGTTGAAGGCATCACCGCAAGGGGACATTCAAGCTATTTGTCATTCTCATAGGGTTTAAGCTCAAAAAGGATGGGGTTTACAAGCTTTCCAGGGGGTTTATGACCTGTTTAATGCACCGAAGGAGGGGTGAAACACCCGTTTGCGCTCTCATCTAAAGATAATGAAATCGCAATGGAACTTGCGTTTATCTAACTCACTTGCCGTTTTAATAAATAGCGTGTAGGCTGCCCTACCCTAGACCACTACAAATCATCGTAAAAAACCAACGAATTTGCTGTGTTAGGATAGGATAACCTTTTTGCAACCTGCACATCCCTGTATCTAAGCCTGGCTTTACGAAAGGAAGCTTGGGATGTAGAGCCGATTCAGGCATAAGGGCATAAGCAGCGACTTAACTCTAATGTTTAAGCGGGAAGTGAACCTTGATTCAGCCCTTAGTATAACTTGGGTTGGGCCCCCACCCCCTAATAGTGGTATACTAGGAATATTTAAGGACCTTAATACAATTACCATTACCTCCTGTGTTCACTATTACTGGGTGGAGGCCCAACCTAAAGTATAACTCTCCCACGTCCTTTGTCCTCATCTTGTTTTCAGCAAATAGATAGGTTTCGCAACTACGCACAACAAGCCAAGGTCCTCATAAGAAATGTGGCAATAATTCTATTAGGAGACGACCTTTAGCTCGTTTTGAAGAAGTAAGACGGCTCTCGATTCAAAGATGCAGAGGCTGCTGAATCTATAGTCCCCACTTAGATCTTATCATGATATACCCAAAGCCATATTCTATCTACTTGAGCAGGACTATATTCATGAGAAATCTCAAGAAAATCTTCAGAGAGAATCTCTGAAACACGTAATCCCCCTAAACCCTGAACCCTGCTCCCTAAACCCTAAAGCGCATAAGCGTCAGCTTATTCTGGGTATGTAGAGAATGCTCATGTTGTCAAAAATGGTTTAGGGTTTAGGGAGCAAGGTACAATAAAGCTCATCAACTTTCTGGAAGATAAATAAAGAGTGTTTGTGGAACTCTTCTTGGAACTCAAAAGAGCTCGACTATTTCCCAACGAGACCCACCGTCTAAATAAGAAACAGTTATCCTCTCATCAATATACGAATTCAATATACGAAAATGCTGGATTGTGGCATTTCTATCGTTCACATATGTTCTTGGCTATACAAGCTCTTTATCAAAATCCATTTCCTTCATACCGACAACTTACAGCACAGTTCGAGGATGCCCATGTTCTTACATCAAATCCTCGCTGCTTCTTGGAAAATCAGGCTCCAAATCATGATGCCTAGCATACCTGAGACTAGAATTACGAACTTTCTAGGTGTGCAACAAAATTTGCGCCTGCCCCAACAGCAAATTCGTGGGGAATTACGGCGTTTCCCAGGATTTGCCACAAGAATAAAACCAGATGGGCAGAACAAGAGGGCCATTTCCAAGCCCAACCCTTGTACTGATGCTTTAGCATAGAACTCATCTATAAAACAGTAAAAGGGCTTACATGCAAAACCCAGGCCACAGCAACACGCCCTCTACCGGCAAGGGTATTAGGGGGGGTGTTAGGGAGGATTATTCCCTAAACCCTAAACTCTAAACCCTAAACCCTAAACCCCAAACCCCTAAACCCTAAACCCCTAAACGATTTTCCTTCCCGTGCTTGGTGCGGCCTTGTCCGGCTGCGAGGCAACTACCGCAGAAACCTCCTCCAAAGCGACCTCCACCTCCTCTGTGGCAGATGCCTCTTTTGGGTTCTGGGGTTTAGGGTTTAGGGCTGAGGGTTTAGGGTTTAGGGTTTTGAGGAGTTGGGGTACTGAGGGGGGTTTATGGTTAAGGGATATGACCGCGACGGACTCAGGAGTCTCGCATCACGATGTCGCTGAACACCTAGTGGCCTCCATCAGATAATTACTGAGAAGTGGGACAGAGGCCCGCAAACTATCTACCAGGGACTCTGAGCCACACCTAACCGAGCCACACCAAGGAAAAACAAATTGGCCTCAACCCTAAACCCTACACCCTAAACCCTGCAACCCTAAACCCTAAACCCTACACCCTAAACCCTGCAACCCTAAACCCTACACCCTCAACCCTACAAAACCCTAAACCCTAAACCCTACACCCTCAAGTATGGGGCCTAAGCCCTAAAACCTAAACCCTGACTGTCAGATGCAAGAGCCTCATCCCTGGAGAGGAAATCCCAAAAGCTAAGGTTGGAACTATACAATATGGAGGTTCTTACAGTATATGGTACCTACTATAATGGAGAATCACATGGAAAAGAAAATGGAAAATGAAATGGAAACTGTGATTATATAGGGGATTATAGGGATTAGGGTTGCAATAAGGGGTACCTTGAAAGGGGGCTTATAGGGGTTATATAGGGAGATTTTGGGATATATAGGGATTATATAGGGTTTAGGGTTTAGAGCTTAAGGTTTCCCAAAATTAGGGGTACACTCTTGGAGGTCCCCATAACAAGGATTACAATATTTTGGGGTCTATATTGGGGTCCTCTTATTTTGGGAAACTTCCAAGTATGGGCGGTTCATCCTAGAGTCTGTATATGAGCCATCGTCTAAACTCCTAGTATCCTCCTTACTAGTACTCCCCTACATAACCTATGTAACCCCCTTTAAAGGATTCAGACTATAGCTCATATACCTACTACATACTCTATACCGCCGGCCCGTAATAGAAGAATCAACAGCCAACATGTCGCGAGCTGGGCCAATCTGCTTACCTTTGGTTAGCTGGGAATGAAGGAATGGAAAAGAAAATGGAAACTACTGTCACGGCTTCTTTCGTAACCCTCGACCCTGCTAACCAAAGGCAAATCTACCAGCAAATTCTTCAAGCTGGTGGCTTAAGGCTTAAGCCGGCTACATGGGGGAGGGGGTCTTAGACAGGGCGTTTTTTGGACCGCAGGATATACATACATACATACATACATACATACATACATACATACATACGTATGTATATATTCACAACCCCCCATGATCCACACCAAGTTCTTTTGACCGTGATAGACAGCTCACTTGAGCTTCTCTCTGGGATCTTCCATGCGGTGAAAATACCGTGAAGATTAATGTTTCTGCATGTTCAAGAAGATGTCTGAGTGTTGGTTACTGGTTCTTTCATGTCTTTCCTCAATAATGAGTGATAATCAGATTCTGATCATCGAATTTCGACGTTGCATGAATACAGAGAGCAACAAAAACACTGAACTGCTTGTGAACTTTAACAAGGGCGGCCCGAAGCCGCTGAATTCTAAGGATTTGACGCCAAGTACAGCGATTCCTGGACTCCTACAAATCCCTTACCCTAAACCCTAAACCGTAAACCCTAAACTAAACCGGGAACCCTGGACTCCAGGATTCCTGTGGCTTTTGAATCGACCAAATTCAGGGACAGTACAGCACTTTTGGCAGCCTCAGAGGGCAAAAGCGCTGTACTGTCCCTCTAATCCGGCATCTGGCAAAACCACAACGTAGGGACAATACAACACTCTAGGGGTTCCAGACCAAAATTCAAAGGACGGTAATGGACTTTTGCCCTCGCAGCCTGCAAAAGTGCTGATTCATATAAGCCGGATTCCTGTTGAACAATGGAAATCCAAGATTCCAGGGTGTCTAATTGGTTTTCATATCGAGTTCGTGTAGATCGCAATCTTATTGAAAACCCGGCAGATGGCTAACTCTCTCATGTGGATCAAGGGAAGTTGAGCATATAAATATGTATATATATGTATATCCTAAAACCTAAACCCTACATATATGTTCCGGAGCAATCATCGGGGTCCCCTTTGTCAGTGTTGCGAAGCTCCTATCTGCAGAGGCTTACCCTCTGCGTAGCTCAGGGTAGATGTCGGTCCTCAAGGTGTCGGGAACATATATATATATATCATATATATATATATGAGCTACTGTCTAAACTCCTAGTATCCCCCTTAATATACCCCTATAGTAGTCCCCTATATAATCCCCCATATAACCCCCTTTAAAGAGTTTAGACTACAGCTCATATACATAGGGCAAGGCCTCAAAGGCTCAAGTAGCCGGATTGCCATGCGCTCGTAGGCGACACGAATTCAAGGGAGCTCGTAGCCATGTCTCTAAGCACAACACTGAATGAACAGAGAGTGTAAGAACAGCAGCAACGTTTTCAACATGAACATGAGCCAGCAACGCAATGAATATGGCAAAGGCCTTTCTGTTTCTAGATTCTAGTACTCTTACGCAAGAAGTGTCAATAGTTGAAACAGTAAGGGACGTACATGATTTGGCTGTCAGGTGGAACTTCCTGACTGTATACTGTTGCAACAACAACCCCACCAAACCAGATCAGAGCACAGACCGAAAAGAAAAAAAAACTCGGTAGCTAATGAACAGGCACAGAAAGTCCCTGACCCTTAGTGTAGACCTTCTCCTTGATTGGAGGAGAAAAGGGAACCTGAGAGTCATGGGAGGAACCTGGAGCCTATCAAGACAAGTGTCTTGTGGCAAAAGGGCCTACATTGGCTACAGTTCTCCGAGGGGAAGTCCTTCATTTTGGTGGTAAGTTCAGGATTTAGGTGCACGGGATCTACCCTAAATCCTCAACCCCAGATGAAGACTGCACCCTGAGCCGTAAACCTGAAACCCTAAACCCCTAAACCCTAAACCTCAAACCCTCAAATCCTGAACTGCAAATCCTAAACCTTAAAGTTTGAAGGCACAGTTCGAATGGCTTTGGGCTTGCAATTAGTTTTGCACGATAAAACAACCCGCAGACCGTGGTTTCTGCTGCAAGAAAACATGGCGCATAGCTCATAATACCCTAGAATGGTTTTGGGCGGCTTTGGGGTTTAGGATTTAGGGTTTAGGGTTGTTCAAGGTTTAGGGCTGCGGGGTTTAGGGTTCCGGGTTTAGGATTTGCGTCTCAGGGTTTAGAGTTCAGGACCGAATTCTAGCTGCTTTTGCTTCATGGAGACTTCTCTCCCCCAACAGGCTTGGAGTGCCAAATTTCTCAACCCCTCTTCATACACCTTCTTGTGATTCGATGTTACTTTCGGGGAATGCCCCTGGACCCTAAACCCCAAAGAAAGCCTCCATCTCCATCTCTTCGCGGTCGGCAGTGCTGAGGCAGCTGTGCCTGTGTGTGTGTGGGGGGGCAGTGTTCCATCTTCAGAAACCTAGGGCCTAGGGTTTGGGGTTATTTAGGGTTTGGGGCTGAGGGATTGTTAGGGTTTAGAGTTATTTAGGGCTTAGGGTTACTTAGGGCTTAGGTTTTAGGGTGTGGGGTGCCATCTTCAGAAACGCGCAAGGGTAGAGAACCCCAAGTTATGTTCCACTGATAGGGAATCAAATGGAAAAGAAAATTGGAAATCAAAACGAAACTGGGTCATTATAGGGATCGGTAGGGATTACGTCCCAAAACCCGGGGGCCGGGGGAGAAGGGGGGTGGCAAAAGTGAACACCGTTGGTTCAAACTGCCACATCTAGCATGCCAGCGCATGCGCGCAATCGACTCGTAGGATGGCACCTCATACCTTGGAAGCCTCTAACTCAGACCCCTGATTAACCAACCCCCTCCCTTTAATAGGGTTTATAATAAGGATCCCAATATTTAGGCCCTTCAAAGGAGGGGGCTTCTTAATCATGAGTCAGCATTACCTTTTTAATCCCAATATATACCCTATATACCCCGACAACCCCAATATATACCACTATAGCTTCTACATTAGGATGCAAGCAACCTCCCTTGTGCTTTCGAAACAGCACCTCTGGAAGAGAACTCTGGCAGAGCCCAGCTCAAACATGGCAGGTTTAGGGTTTAGGGTTTGGGGATCAGGGTTTTGGGTTTAGGGTTTAGGGTTTAAGATTTGGGGTTTAGGGTTTTTTAGGGTTTAGGGTTGAGGGTTTAGGGCCTGAAGTATGCACTAATTAAACCTTGTGTCCTGCCCCCACCCAGCAACAGTTGGACATTTGTATACTATAGCTGTATATAGCCCTTAATCTTACCCCGATTATAAGCTGCTACTGGGTGGGCGCAGGACTCAAATTAAACCTCAAGTTCCAGAAGGCATGCAGCCCAACAATGTAAACCCTGTATAAAATTAGCTTCCAAAACTCTTTACAACCCTCACGGCATACGACACTCTAGCGTAAAGGCTGAAGAAATCGCAATATTCTACCCCCTCGCTCTTCATACAACTATAATACGAAGTTCCATGGAACTTACTCAAAAAGTAGGACCCTAAACCCCAAAATCCTAAAGCGTACAGCCTCAGTGCTCCGGCCTGGAAGAACTGCGCCTTGAGAGACGGGACAGGCGAGATCCACAGCTTGCCAAGCTCATATCGGAGCCTCTGCGGTTTAGGGTTTAGGATTTAGGGTTTAGGGTTTGGTGCTTCAAAGCCCTGAACTCCAAACCCCAAGCCCTGAACCCTTAACCTTAAGCCCCCGACCCTTAACATCTCGAAACCCCAAATTTGCAATCAATCGGGGATGATCTGGGGCCTAGATAAGGGATTGCACTCTTCAGCCGCCCCAGGCGGTTTAGGGTTTAAGGTTAAGGGTCTAGGGTTTAGAGTTTAGGGTCTCCAGGAGGAGCTACGTGGCAGGAGGAGGGCTGCTGGCTGTTGAGGCTTCTGTAGGTTGAACATTTGCAGGTCGGATTTCTGACTCCAGTCAAAGCTTACGTGGGGGCTTAGAGGCTTCCATGAGGATCCTATGGAGTTACAGGTTTATGGGTCTCCATGGCTTGCAAAACAAGATCAAAAGAGGGAAGCCTAAACTCACAGACCTGAAGCCAAACACGACATCAGCTCACCTTACATCACCTCCCTGTCTCAAGTCCTAGTGTTGATAGCCATAACTCCTGCATGACATTAGGATGCCAAACTGCCATAACTCTTCAGGCGAAAGGTAGTTATAAGGTCGGAATTTGGTGTCATGCAGCATCCTAGGGTGCAGGGTTTAGGGATCTAAACCCTAAACTCTAGACCCTAAGGGCTTAGCATCCTCCGTAAGGAGCAGACAGGAGCGGGCAGAGCGGACTGATCGGACCGACCTAAGGCGCAACATCGGGGCAACGGCCATGCATCTATTGTTGAGATGGTAGGGCCCTGGGTTTAAGGGGGTTATATAGGGGTTATATAGGGATAATGGAAAAGAAAATGGGAACTACTAATTGGGGTTTCGGGTTTGTTAGCAGGGAACGAAGGAATGGGAAACATGCAGCAAACATTTTTTTGGATAGCAATAGCCGTACAGAACAGTAAGAGTAGATGTAAGTGAAGTATCTACGTCTAGATGTTCCGCAAACGTGTACTTCGCAAATGTTTCTGTGCAATTACACGCACATTGAGCAGGTCACCCGAAACTCTACATCCTAAACCCTAACGCTGTCAGACTAGGGTTCTTACGAGGGTCATGAAGCTTGGGGAGTTGCTCTTTTAAATGGTCATTCTGGGTAGGAAAACGGTTTTTGAAGGCGGGACTGGCAAAAACAACTGAGCCAAAGTGTTTACACTGGACTTTTCCAAGGATGTCTAAGCTAATTCAAGAGCGGTACTGCCCCGCTCTGCTTGCTTGTGTACTTATACAATTATATAAGCAGGGTACTTTAAATAGACCGCAAGATGGTTGGTTAGAACTTCTTTATTTTGACCCCTGATTACCCTAAACCCTGAGGCCCTGAAGCACAGCAGATCCACCTGCAAGGGGAAGGAGTCATGCGCGCGAGGCGGTCGCGTCCTTGCTTACTGGCTTACGGGTGTTTAGTAGGGAATGGTGCTCTCAAAGGAGACGGAAGTGTTTAAGCTTTAGAGCTTAGGGCAGGGAATAGCAGCGTGGCGTTGCGTGGGGGGTCAGAAGCCTGCTACTTAGCTTCAATATTGGACAAGGAGGTTCTCATCACCTCAAAAAGCAGACAAATGCATACACCTAGGAACCCTCTTCCAACCTTTCTCCCCTCCAAACTTCCTAATTGAATCAAGCAGGCCCAGGTGACTTATAGTTCTCATGGCTGCTCCCCCCCAATGAGCACGCCATGTACACTCGCCACGGAAATTCAACTCCTGTCACCACAATACCCGTACAGTACTACCTCACGTGAAAATGCTTTCTTGTTCTTGTACAGCTACCGCTCAGCCGCCAACAGCACGCAAAGCTTGAACCTCAATTTCCAACAAATACCCCGAAGCATGAACGCATGATCACTATCAAGCGTACCCTAAACCCTAAACCAATTAAAAGCCAAACTCAAGACATGATACTTACCCTAAATAGGGGGGACCCAATATAGACACCAAAATAGGATGATCCTTCTTATGGGAACCCTAAAAAAGGCGCCCCTACTCTTGGGAAACCCCCATATGAACCCATATAAAACCAACAGTCCTCAATCCACAGCCCCTCAACCCCAAACCAAAACCCCAAACCCTAGACCCCAAATCCTAAACCCCAAACCCTACACCCCAAACCCTAAACCCCAAACCCCAACCACTAAGCCCCATACCCTGAACCGTAAACCCCATACCCTGCACCCCCAACTATAAACCCTAACCCCAAAACCTTAAACCCTAAACCCCAAACCAGGCAAGCCTGATGACGAACCATGAGGCGAAGCAACCTCCGGTAGCAAGGGTTTAGGGTGTAATTCGGCTTTAAATGGTCTTACACACTGTACTGGCAATCACCTGGAGCTGGTCTCGAGGACTAAGTGAATAGAATCGGGATTTTGATATGGGTGCAAGCATGTCTACACCTTAAACCGTCAACCCTAAGCTTCAAAATGATGAGGTTGCCAATCTGTGCATGAGCAGCGTACACATTACCAAGAAATAGGAATAACCCCTCTGCAACAAATTTGTGTGCTGTGAAGTATTACCGCAAATCTAGACATTTCCCATGATAAGGACTACGGTGGTCGAGACAAGGTTCTATCAGTTAAGGGTGCGCTAGACCCTAAACCCTAATCCCTCAATCCTAAACCCTACTGTAAGCTTCCCCCCAAAGCTAACATAGAAGCCACAAGGCTCGATCAAAGACCAGTGACATTTTAAAAGGGCCTATAACTGTATGGGAGTTTGCTTAGGTTAGTGGTCTTTTTTGCAGGAACTGGCGTCCCCCTCTTTTGGGAAACTACCCATATTATGGGCTTCCCGTTTAGTTGGGGAGAAATTAATGGGATCTGAGAGGGAGAACATATCAGTAAACTTTCTCAGTAAACTCGAAGGGCATGGGACAAGCGCCAAATTGGGATGCTGGATAAGCTTAAATTGGCTCTTTACATGCTCGTTGTCAGCAGGGCATGAAGAAATGGAAAAGAAATGGAATCGATTGTATTCTCAAGGGCTACAGATGGACTACTATAGTGATCCATCCTCCTCCATTCCCTACTGACAACTAACAAGCTTATGCGCTGAGGCAGCTGTATTCATCCCCCTTGAAGACATGCATGATAGTTCCTACGAAGTTTCAGTCGTGAAACATCCGGAAGAAGTATGGGTGAGTATGTGCAAGCTGTGCTCATGCGCAAAGATCTTACGACGATCTTTGGAGCGCACGGCATCCCGCAAATGCCAAAGGAACCCTGAAATCCCAAACCCTGTCCTGGGGCTGAGATGAAAAGTCGACTGGCGATGGAAGGAGAGGAGGGATGATTTGTGCTGGCATCGTTTTCAGAAATCGTTCCTTCACCTGCAATAGCACTGTACTTGGTAGAGCCTTGAAGCAAGGTCATCATCATTGCGCGACGTGCTTCAGATGCTCCCAAAAAACTGCACTATGGCTTGCCATGGTTGACATCAACCAAGGTGGCACAACTACCCTAGAGCTTTCCTGCCTTTCAGTTCCGGGCTGTTAAGACTGTCCTGTCCAGCATGACTCAGCCCAACAACAACGCAGGTTCGGTTGTCCAGTTTCTTAGCTTTCTGACGCGCGCGCATATGCCTAGACTGCAGATGGAGTTGGGGTTCAGGTCATAGGATACTTGACGAGCATATTCATCACTGGTCCTGTTTCGTTGACATGCCCGTTTTTTTTCGGGCTAAGGCCTGGATTTGCTGGGCCTCTAGACAGCCTTTGGGCTCAGTACTGCTCAGAATCCATGCTGATGGGCACTCCCCCTTTACGTAGACCTTGATTGCTCTTACTATTCCAGTATAATCCCTATACAACTGTAACTACGGTATATAGTATATGCCCACAACCCTATTCCAAACACCTAGGCCTCGCACCCCACAAAACCTCTACAACAGATCTAGATTAATCAGTTTCCACCTCATTTTCCATGTTCGATTCCATTCGATTCTGCATGGGGGTCGTATCCCTAGACCCTAACCCTGAAGCCTAAAAACATCAACCCTAAATTCAAATCATATCTCATCCGCAAACCCTAAACCCTAATCCCTGAACCCTAAACCCTAATCCCAAAACCCTAGTCCCTAAACCCTGAATCCTAATTCCTGAACCCTATAGCTGCCCCTGCCTCAAACTTGGGCGCTGCCAGGCGCGGCGCACGGCGCGCGGACCGGGCGGAGCGGGCGGAACGTGCTGAGCGCGCGGAGCATGGCAATGGTCGGGCCTTTTGGGTTGAAACGGTTTAGGGTTCGGATTGGGGGTTTAGGATTTAGGGTTTAGGATTTAGGGTTGGGATTTGGGGTTTAGGNNGCTTAGGGCTTAGTGATTGAGGGTTAGGGTTAGGGTGACTTAGAGGCTGAGGCTCGTAGCACTTGATGAGCGTGCTAGGGGCTTCTGGAAGCTACACCGTCTTTCTTCCCAAATCTGTTTGGTGTGTATTAACTGCTTCCGGGCCTAGGTTCATCAGAAACACTGCCAACGGACTGAATGGCAGCTCAAGGGCATCTGCGTGCCTCTATTCAAGAAAGCTCTTGGCCCAATCTAAACAAAGTGTCCTCTTTGCCAGCTGATCTTTTTTCGTTGGCTATATATAAATATGTATGTACTCCATGTCCCGGTATCCCCGCACAACTCAAATGTGAGCACACAGAAACTTGAAAGCCCGCGTCCTCTTTAACGCTGGCACGGCTCGGACGCCTCTGGGGATTGATCTTGAAAGGGATGATCTGGAGCCCATGCATTCTGTTGGCACCACAGGGCCCAAATTGAATGAAGCAGGCCTTCAAAGGTTGCTTTGACAACCCGCCCCCCCCCCCCCCCCCAGCTCCGGGCTCACAACGACGGGAGCTGGGGCCACACTCTTGCGACCTAGAAGTCCTTGGACTTCCACAACTTGGCTTAAAGCTACCAAATTGTCTAGGAACTGACTGAGGTCTATGAGGAACCTCTAGAACCCCTGGCTCTTGACTAGGCTGGGTGGTTTGGCGGCTTAATTGTCGTTCGTCCACAACGAGAGCTTTTCGCTCGCTCTTGCCTTGAGGAAAGCTCACTGTCTGCCCCGGTCCCACACTGCTATCCTGCAGAGGCGTTGTAAGGCTCGAGGTAGAAGTCTGGCGAGCAGGGACGCTGTCCGAGTCATGGCCAAGCTTACCTGTGACTGCAAGCCTGCGCCACACTGAGTCCAGCACGACCCCTGCTGTTGTCTGGGTTAACTCCCCTGGTGCATGATCGAAATGCGGGGATGACTTGTCCGCAGCCTGGCTAACGCTCTCACGTGTCACCTGGGTCAAATCCCCTGGCGTATGATATGCTTGCGGGAATGACTCATCCGCACGTCACGGATTGACTGCTTAGAGGGTGGCCGCGCTTGGACCAGCTTTTCAAGCTCAATGGTAAGCACTTTCAGCGTTGCTGTAAGGACTGTAAAGTAAAATTACTATAAGAAGGAAACCCTA